>RXOD01003834.1:0-48622 GCA_005223375.1 Amoebophrya sp. AT5.2 | reverse complement strand
CATACACATAAACTCCAATTTTGGTTTTTATTTCAATTTTTTTCTTAGCATATTATTTTACAGTATTACTTCTAAACGATAGCGTTCTAAAACTCTTTTAAAAGCATGTCCAAATGTGATAGCCCGAAACTTGAATTGAACAAGACAACGTTCTTAAGATTAAACAAGCCGGCCGATTTTAGACTTGTTGATGAAATTCTTCGAGAGCTTTCCTCTCGTGAGAACAGAGAAAGTGATAAATCAAGTAAAGAGACATGTACAGACTTCAACCACGGACTATCCCCCCCAAAAGGAAACGTAATTTTAGAAGAAAGTGATAAGCATACAAACGCGAGCGTCGATGATGTCGAGCCTCAGAAGCCAGAGAATGAAGACGCATTGACAAAGCCAACCATGTGCAATGAAGCCAAAATAAAATTTGCATGTACCATACAATATGAAACACCTGCCGAACTTGCCGCTGTGTTAGGACAAGTTTGGGTTAGTACCGCAGATAGTTTTAGTGGAGTTGGTTCTGAGGCAAATATCGCGCCACCTACATTAGAAAATGAAGGTTGCCGGGATAGGGTGCCTATCGACGAAGACGAAAGCGTCGAGACTGAACAGATGAGGAGGCTGATAGAGATTGCAGAGTGGCGAAGATCCTTGCTGAGAGATATTTAATTGGGTCGATGTATACTTATGATTGTACTTACATGTACAGTTTATGTTTTTATTGCACGTAGCTAGGAGCGTAGTCGGTAGTCCTAGAATAAGCGATATAAATAGAAGCTTTCGTGGCTGACAGCCAGATAATGTACTCTCTTTATAGTAGGATTATTAAGCAACTGTAATGTTAGAATTGTTACGTTAATCAATTGTCTACTTCTTAATAGGTAGGTTACGTTGTGCATGATTATATTCTCCAATCTTCTGTATTTTACAGCACCCTCATCTCGGTCGCAACTACATGTGTATCTGCCTGCATTGTGCCTTTTCTGCATCTACCATCTATCTATATGATATACTGTCTACTTTCTTCCTCAACCAGGCAGCGTAGCCTGCATGGCTAGCGGTTTCTTGTTGTAGTATTTCGAGCCAGTTTTGCAGGTAGCTAAGTAAGAAAGCACTTCGAAGTAGCAATCATTACCACGGAGTGAACCTAAAATATTAATTAAGACACAAAACAGAGTTTTGAAACTCATATCATATTAACCTCATTATTACGAACTATCATAAGCTACTACGCACATGGGACTCACAATTAGTTCATTGCTCGTCTGATGCAAAACACTACAGATCCATTGAATTACCGGTAGTATCAGCTATGCTACCCAACTTCTCCCCAACTACCCACTACTCACTGAAATGGGACTTAAGCGCTCTTATCCTGATAGAACAATTAACAAAAAAAATCATTAGTTCAACAATCCAGAGCAGTTTGAACGGATAGGTCGTCACTGCTCACCTTCTTCTTCTTTTTCTTCTTGTGGGAATCTTCTTGCGGCGCCTCTTCCTCCACAACCACCTCCTCCTTCTTCTTGTCCTTCTTCTTCTTTTTCTTCTTTTCCGCCTTCTCCTCCTCTGCTGAGTCCTCATCGCTGTTCGCGCGCTTCTTGTTTTTCGAGACCACACGCTCGCCAAGCTCAAGGTCGGCATCCATCTGCACATCCCCATTCGCTTCCAGTGTGCCACCTCCTGGTGCGGCGACGGCCCCTCCCGCGCGGCTCGGCATGTTTGAAACGACTTGGTCCTTCAGGAAGTCGTCGTCGCTGTCGTCCGCGCCCAAAGCCGCCTGTTTATTTCCACGTCCTCCCAGCGACGTCGATCTGCGCCTCTGGGCATGTTGTGCTTCCGCTTCTTCCGCCGCTTTCTTCGCGGCCGCTTCCTCCCGCCGCTTCCTGGCCTCCTCCTGCTTTTTCTCGAAGGCGCGCACCGCATCGAAATCCACGATGTGGTTCTGCTGGAAGTCTGCGAATGGGTCGCTCGGGTCCACTCCCCCGGCACCTCGGCCACCGAGCCCCGGATCCTGGGGCAGGAGCTGTATCGCCGCGGCCGCGTTACTGGTTCCCGGATCAAGAACATGAACTCCTTTGGCATCGTTCTTCGTCTTCGCCCCCGGCCCAACTCCTGGCTTGGCGCCGCCCAGAGCAGGCAGCTGCATGGAGGGCTCCTGGAAGCGCTCCTCGGGGTGGTCCTTGTAGTCCTCCGGATCTTTAAACCAGGGCATGGTGCGGCACGTGAACATGCGGTACTGCTCGTTGGGGTGCGCCAGCTGGGTTTTCGCCGATTCCTCGTGCTGGAAGTAGTACATGCCCTTTCGGCTCTTGGAGGTCTCGAAGCTCCACCCGGCTGGAATGCGCAGGTTGTCCACCCAGGTCCGCTTCGTCACCGGGTGCTCCATCTGCGTGGCGCCCATCGGGTTCTTGAAGTAGTACTGGCCGCACGTCGACGTAGACTTCATCTTCTGCCACCTGCACGAGGGGGGAGTTTACTTGTATTCAGAGTACCACGCGGAAGGTAGGAACAAGAAGAAGGAACAAATAAGAGAACGGAGGAGAAAATGTTGAAAAGTTCATAGTTGGTAAGTACCCTCCGGGCAAGTTTGGCGGTTGGTCGATCTCGATTTTGACGGGTTTTTTCCTCCTAGTGATAACCGGATCGTCTTTGTGCACCCAGTAGTACTGGTTCGGGTTTCTCGTGCTGTGCCGACAAAGGAAAAACTCGTGGCACGTATTTTTGTCCGATTTCTCCGCCACTTTTTCCCCGACGCCCCACTCGCCCACATTGTCGCCAGGCGTGACCGCGCCCCACTGGTCCTGCGTGTAGTCCTGTCATGAAGATCATCCAGTTGACTTAGCCATTGCCTACTGATGTGAGGGAGCCATAATTATTTGAGGTCATCTACAGTGCATTTCATTTGCACGAGCACGACATCCATGCACAGGCACAGCTCACGTACGACGGACTAGCTACTTATAGTACTTTCTTAGAGTTAGAATTACATTCATAAAGGTAAATTGAGCTCGCAAGTACTGGCATTTTTTCTTGCTTCGCAGGCGGTTTTTCGGCTGTGGTCCCCGGTGCTGCGTCGGATCCCGCTGCTCCTTCGGCGTTCGAAGCCGTGGGCGGTTGCGTCTGCTGGTCTTCCTTTCGGATGGCCATCAGCGCCTGCGCCAGACCGATGCTCTGTCCGGCGTTTTTGGGGTCGGCTTTCATCTCCTGCAGCTTGGCGGCCGCGCGGGCGTGTAGCTCATCCGAGATCCGCGATTTTTCCGCTGCCTTCTTCCCAGCCGCCTCGTTTTTCTGCTGTGCTTCCCCAGAAGCCTCCTGCTTGGGCGGTGCACTGCTGTCGGCCCCACCCATCTTCTCCTGGTCGTCCTGGCCCTGCCACCGGTCCTTGCCGTAATTCCACCAGGAGTTGTCCTTCTCTTTCGCCCAGGAATCCTTATTATCACCCCAGTCTTGTTTGTCCTTCTTGTTTGACCACCAGTCGCGACCCGAGCCGCCCCAATGATCGTTCCACCCGCCACCGCCATCGTCTTTATTCCACGACCACGAGCTGCCGTTATCGTTCTTCACGTCCTTCCAACCACGATTCTCCTTCTTCGTGTCTCCATTTCTGGAATGCCAGTCATCCGCCCCGTCCGCGGCATCTCCGCCAGCTGCCCCACCGTCGTCTTCTAACGCTTCGACATTTTTGGCGCCGTCACCTTTTTTTTCACCTATCGCAGCAGCTGCAGCAGCTTCTTCCTCCTCTTTTTTCTTCTGCATCCTCTTCTCCTTCCGCAGCTGCGCCCGCAGTGCTTCTTCATCGTGGGCGTCATTTTTCATTTGATAAAGCTTGTCCCATTCCATCTGCGCCACGGTGTGCAAAATCCAGTATTGCCGCGTCTTCTTCCGCACGTTTTTTTCGTAGTCTTCCTCGGACATCAAAGCGGTCGCAGGGTCCGTCGTGCGCTCGATGGTGGTCCCATTTTCGTCCTTTTTTTCGTACCACTTCACCTCCTTCGTCTTTCCCTGTGGCGTCTTCCGCTGGATCGTCCACCCGTCGAACAACCGTGCCTCCTCCCGTTTCCTTCGATGCCGCTGCACCCCCTCCGAGTTCGGGTGGTTATCTACGTTGGGCCCCTCCTTGGTGCGGCACTTGCGCATGTAGTCGTTCTCGCGTATGCTCTTATCGACCGCAGCGACCCGCTGCAGTTTCGGATTTAAGTAGTAGTACGCTGAAGTGGTGTTTTCCTTGTTGGGATCACTTGACTTCACCAGGATCCAGTCTTCTTTTAAGGCGACCTCCGGGCAAGAGATGAATTTCGCCGTCTCCGGAAACTCGATGAACAGAAAGTCGCCAATGTGGAAGGGGATGTACGTGTCCAGATCCTTCGCCGTGCGGCTGATGGAGAGCCGCGGCAGCTTGCTCCACGGCGTGTGGCGCGGGCCGTCCTCGTACGGGTTCAGGTCCCGCGTCTCGTAGTGCTTCTCATTGCGACCGAGCACCTCCTCGTCATAAAACCGGTGGTATTTTTGCATGCGCTCGCGTTCTGTCAGAATTGGCTTCCTATCCTTTCCATTTGCGCACCACCTCTCGGCGTCCTCCCGCTCCTCGATGCGGATCCCCACTTCGATTGGCAGTTTTTCTAAATACTTTTTCCGATCTTCGGCAGACCTGTACACTTCATTGATGTATTCCTTGTACTTGTTTTCATATTCGGTCTTCGCATCCTCTGCGCTCTTCACGTCTTCTATTTTCTGTTTCCGGCGTGTGGCGCGCTCGAGCCGGCGCGCAATCTCGACGTACATGCACAGCCGCTTCGTCACCTCCGAGTGGTCGCGCTGCGCGCCGCCGCCCTGACTCGCGTACCCGCGCTGCGCGCATGACTGGAATATCTTTCTGTCCTCCTCATCCAGTTCGGTGCCCTCCTTCATCGGACAAAACGCCGCCCACCGACAACAAAAGTAATTCTTATCCTGCGTGCTGTGATTCAGATTCCGCTCGAGCCGCGCCTGCGCCATGGTGTTGATGCCGAAAGTGTACACAAACCGGCTCCACATCGTCGCGCTGTTGATGTCGGACATCTTCTGCTTGGCACGCAGCAGCTGCGTGTTCTGTAAAGAAAAAGATATGTCAAGTTTAGAAGAAAGAAGAAAATGGTCTACACCGGCAGCGCAACGAAAGACTCGAAACAGGTTGGAAGAAGGTAGTGGTATGTGGCGCACTTGTGCTGTTTTTCAGTCTCCATCGATTGATGAATTGCCAACAATATCTATGCGACCGACCTTGCACACGAATACACAGTGACTGCGGCGCATGAAGGCGCTCGATAAGAAAAAAAGAGTCAGTAAGATACAGCCTGAAAGTAGGAACCCGAACCGAGAAACTAATATATAAAATCAATTAAATCGCGTGCCTATGCCAATATGGATACATTTGCTTCGTCCTATTCAAAAAACAGAAACACTTTGATTAATTATACCATCTGTCCGTCCTCCCGGAGATTTTTGTTGCCGAAGACCCGCGTAAGGTTATCTGGCAACATCGTGTGCGAGCTTTTGCACTCCATTGTTCTGTTTTTGTCATCGGCGATCATCCACCCCAACGTTCCCGTGTGCAGAAACACCCGCGAGGTGAGCTCTGCATCCACGCTCTCCAGGTCGCGTTCCGCCTCCGTGCGCTCCTCCCAGTTGAAGCGCGACCTCCACATATGCTGCTTGTACATAAACCACTCCTTGCGCTCCTTATCTACTTCGGCCTGGATTTTCTCGTCGGCTAACGTCGGATTCAGCTTTTTTTTGTGGTTGAAGAGAATCTTTTCGAAGCCGTTCTCGGTGCTGTCTTCCCACTCTCTGGTGCGCAGATCCGTGCGGCGCTTGAGCTCCATGGCCTCTTTGTTTTCCTTTCTGCGGTCGAGCGCGTATTAGGGGCGGGCCCATGATGCAATTTCTGCAGCCATTCACTTCCATGCACTATACTTAGTCGTATCGGTATCTAGTCTTGTCTCTAAAATGAAAGCCAAAACTACTCCCGAAAATCAAAAAAAAAAAGTATTATATAAAAGATTTGGCTTCGTGAGGAATACATAGTGACCTACTTAACCGCAATCGCGACATAGCGACAAAAACAGCACAACTGCAAAAACTTACCTATCAAACTTTTAGTTCTGCCGCCCTACGTCCCAGTCTAAAAAAAACAGGGGCGTCCTCGTTCTAAGGAGCTGCCTGGGGACAAACGCTTTGGTGGACAACCGTAAGTTCTGCGGATGGCTGTGGTCTGAAACCTCTCCTGAGCCAAGTGCTAGGTAACGCAGCAGCAGCAGCAGCACACAAAGCGAAAGTTCTGAAAATCCCTAGCCAAGAACGTCGTCCCATGTCGACGGAAATGTTAGACATTTACATCTACATGTTTTCCACCCGCTGCAGAAATGCACCGATTTGGATGGTATAGGTATGTGCTTCATAATTATACTGCCCGTGTGCGTAGTTGAAATCGCCTACCAGCCCGACCGGGCGGTCGGCGTTCACCAAGTCTTCGGTCCCCGGTTCCGTCACGGTCCGCATAAGGTGCTGCATGTGCACACGAATCTGGTGTGTTCGTCCCGTCTGCAGCTTAATCTTCAAGCGGGTCATGGGGTAGCTTGGGTACATGCAGGAAGAGGTCGGCGTGTAGTTATAGTACCCCAAAACCTCGTACTGCAGCGTGGTGGCGTAGTTTCCCTCCTGGCATCGCCATTTGTACTGATCTGCTACACCCTGGAGGCATGCCTCTTCCGCATAGAATTTCTCGCCGTACCTCGCTTTTAGTACGTCTTCTTTCATTTTTTTATCTCTCCAGTGGAGCTTCTTAGGGCGGTACTTGCAGCCGAAGTGAACAAAGTCCTCCATAGCGTCGGCACATACCCCGCCCTCCGCCATCATCCGTCGTTTTCGCTGCTCGCAACACTCGCACGGCTCCACCAGCATCTTCGAGCTGCTCGTGTTCATGGGTCTCGTCTCAAACGGGTCGCCGGCGAAAGGATTCAAGGGCTGCAACGTGCGACGTTTCAGCGCCAGAGTCACGTGACCACGCCACTTCTCGGGGGGGATGATATCATTAAAGAGCTGAAAAGTCCATTTTTCGCTTCACTCCTGGCACAATGCTGCGTGCGCACCCACCACGGCAAACGAGGTGTCAAGCTCCAGTCCGAGGCAGTGGCAGACCCGGACTTGAGAGAAAATACTACGAGAGAAGACAACAAAAACCACCTCGTCAGACGAGACGTCGTCGTCGTCCAAATTCACACATAGAAAAAATTGGCTTGGCATCTGCGTCTGCCGCAGCAGGAGCCCCAGCACGCTAAACAAGCTGCATAGAGATAGACGCAAAATCCTTCTAGTCTACGTACTTATGCCTAGTACTGCCCGACACCACAGCGACAGCGACCGCGTCGACAACTAAAATCGCAACCAATAGCAAGGAATCACCAAGTGAGCGACATGCCCCCCTTAGCGTCGTTGTACAAATGGTACAGATTGATTACCAAAATACCAGACGAAGACCATGACCTTGACCAAGCCAACAGCTAGTGCGGGGGGTACCGAAACGCGGCACTACGCGACTACCATTCCTCAGCCGCTAAAGTCCGAACTGTCCCTCAGGCTCAGCCACGAACCTGTTCAGGAAAATTACTTAATTGAAAAATGAAGAGTTCAGCAGTAATTCCGTGGACGAGGGTCTCGTACTCCTTGTGCCAAGCGTGGTCGTTCTGCGATCTGCGCAGTATTTGGCCGCCAATAAGATTGCGCGCGACCAAAATCGAACCCGACGTCTCGCGATCCAAACGCTGCAGAAAACCGAACGACGAGTGTGGAGCTATTTCCACAATACCGTTGGTCTTTTTACGGCAGTAGTCCTTCAAGCTCTCTTCCTGGAAAACCTGGTGGTGGTCAATCAGTCAATCAATTCGTAGAAGTGCCTAGGAAGAAGTACTTAGCAATATAATGGACGGTGAGGCTGCAAGAAAATGAAAATTAATAAGTACACCACACGGTGGGGCAAGAAGAAGTACTTAGCGTTAGCAATTGATATTTTTGCGAATGTATGAAAGAATGTATGTCTGAGATCCACGTCATGATAATGTATGTAAAAGAAGAGTACCGCCAGATTGTAGCAGATGTATTCGGAGAGCGGGTCTGCGCCGAAGTTGGCAATCATCCACGTCACGATGTTGAATGGGAGGCCCATCTCATTCACATCCACAGGGAGGATGCCTTTTCCCGTACCCTTGCCCTTTTTTGCGCCGCCCTTTTTCCCACCCTTTTGCTCCTGCTCCTTTATTGCTCTCTTCACCGGATCTTCGCGCACCTCCATCGCCGAGGTATTGCTGCACACCCAACCAGACGGCTTTTCCAGTAGAAAGTAGTCCGGATGCTTTTCGATTATTTTTGGTCCCCTCCACGATTTGGCGAAGGCCACTTCCGACGGGCTCACGTACACCGCCGGCTCCTGCGCGTCACTATCTTGAACAAACGGCACTTTAGAGGGCTCTCTGCAGGTGCGCAACATGCCGAGCCGCAATCCTTCGTTTACCGGGCCCTTCCCCCGGTTCTCGACGCCGGGCTCGGGATACCAGGGCGGACCGAATTTCCGGAAAAAGGGGACGTTGATCACAAATCTGAGGAAAGGCTCGCTTCTGAGGTCCGAGTTCCAAGTCAAAGCGGACGGCCAGTTCCCGAGTCTTAGATCCCAGACCTCAACCTTCTTGTTCTTTTCCTCCTTTCTCATGTCTTTGAAGTCGAACGTCCAGCTGTAGTCCGCGACCGGCTTCTTCCGTTTGCCATCAGCTGCACCGTCATCTTCCTCCGAGGAGACATCCCTCATACGTCCCTCCTGGCCATCGTCGTCGAAGTCGTCCTCGTCGTCGAAGTCGTCCTCGTCGGCGGCCGGCACGACTTCTCCGCCCGCGGTTCCGTAGGAGGAATCGAACAAGGGGTTCACGCCCGCGCTCGGCTTCTCCGCGAGCGTGCCGTCCGCCAGTACGACGTAATCGCCCTCCTCGTCGCCGTACACCTCGTTTCCGTCTTCGGTAACGTCCTTCTTCTGCGGCTCGAGCAGTTTCTGGCCCTTCAATTTGTCCCGCTCCTGGTTCGAGAGCAGCGCCCGGCCGGCAGCCTTGGCCACCGTGCCCGGGACCGGTGCAGTTTTGTGGGGAGCTGCATTCTTGGGCGGCGCTTCGGTTTGGGCCGCGGTCGTCGTGGGTGGCGGGCCCGTCAGCTGCGCCTTGGTGCTCCCGACGACCTTGCTGCCGCTCGCGGCTGGCTCCCCTGTTTCATCGTCTTCTTGATTCCAGTTCGAGTCTTTCCTCCCGTTGCCGGCGGTACTCGAAGAGGAGGAGGACTTCTTGGTTTCTATCCACTTCCACCCCCCTTTCGTTTTCTGCCATTCACCGTTCGCCCTTTCGTTCGCCCACCCTTCGTGCTTCTCAGCGAAGTGCTTTTTGCTTTTTATCCATTTCCCGGCGTTGTTTTTCTCCCAGCCCTGGTCCCGCCACCACTGGTCGTCTGCATCATCCTTGTCATTCTTCCACTTGTCTTTCCACCCATCGTCGTAGCTTCTGCCTGCGCTGTAGTTATTTTCTCCTCTACTGGAACCTGCTGCTGCGTAGTCGGCGCTGTAGTTGGTGCCGCCACGCCCGCTCTTGCCCTTGTCGCCCGCCTTGGTTGCACTTGAAGACGACGCGCCTTGCAGTTGTTGTCCTCCCTTTCCGGCGGCGCTTTTTGTTTCGCCCTTCTTTTTCTTGGCCCCCTTTTTCGTGGACGGTGGTGGTTCCGCCGGACTGCCCCCGTAGTCACCTCCTGCTGCGTTCAGCACCTGCTCCGCAGTCATTCCATCCGGCACCCACAGCTTTGGCGCCGGTTTGCCGCCCTTCTTCCCGATTGCGAATGTTGCAGCGGTGGAGGACGAGGATGCGGCTGCGCCTGTCGTCTGTTGCGGTTCCTGTATGGACGTACTTTGTAGCTGCGCCTCCCTCTCCTTGAAGTTTTTCTTGTCTTTTGCGGAGTAGCCGAGCCCTTTCTGGTACCAGCGCCCGGCCTGCTCGGAAGTCGGGTGATGCTCGGGCAGCGGCCACGGCACCAAGAGGTCCATCGCGCCGTCGGGCCCGTTGTAGGAGCAGTCGGGGCGGTAAATTTCGACGATGTCGTACACCTCGTTCACCTCGACCTTGGCCTCGGCCACAAGCACCTCCATCGGAACCAGCTTTTGACCTGTCGGGAGTGTCGAAAAGTTTCCACGTACTATGTATACTACCTAGGTTTGTGTTTTTATCGCCACACCTATGGAAGAGTCAACTTGTATAGAAAGAATACAAACGAACTTGCGACCACTGCCTTGTTCGACTACTAACTTCGTTGATCATCTACTGCAGACATGACTTCGGCAGTTGTTGCGCTTGCAGTTGCGCCGCGCACGGATCTACTACTTTTAGTGCTCACGTTGCTGTCTTATTCATCCCTTCCCGACCAATGGAAGAAACAAACCTGGCTCGGGCCCGTCTCTGAAGGATTCCCACTGGAAGGGCTCCTCTCTCCGCGCCGCGTTGTTCAGCACGGCTGCTGAGCTGCCGCTTGCTTTGGTTCCCGACACGACGCCAGCTGCTTCTGGCTCGGCGACGCCACCCCCGTCGTAGAATCCTGGCGTCATCCCCTCGTCCGCGACAGCACCTCCGCCGAAAAAACCCGGCGTCATGCTCTCGTCGGCGAATCCGCCGGGAGTCATGCCGGCGTCGAAGGCCCCCCCCGTGCCAGGAGTCTGCCCGAAGGCGAAGCCATTCCCAGCCGGCGTTTGCTGCGCACCAAAAAATCCGCCGCCCGGGGTGTACGCCCCCTGGTCCTCAGACCCGACGCGTGCGCGCTTGTCGCCGCCATCACGCTCCTCCACAGGGCCCCCACTCCGCTTCATCCTTCTTTCGGTTCAAAAGCCTTCTCCAAGCTCGTGTCGCGATTGCGGTCGCGGGAAAATGCTCATGATGTTAGAAAAGGTAGAAATTGAAGGGACCACATCCAAATCTAGTGCCTTCATGAATAGACGAATGGAATGGATGAGCGTGTTGTGCATGACCTGCTTTACACCATTCGCTTGCTGTTGCTGGTGTGCTTCCTCCTCCTCCGCTACGAAAAATCGGGTGCAAAAAATTTAGGGGGGTCGCTGGGGCTGCTACTTCACATTAAGAAGAACATTCCTGATCATTGATGTACTGTGACATCACTAAGCAGCTCGTGCATTGCAAACAGGTCCTCGCGTGATTTTCGCTCGGGGTCGGGGAGGACGGTAGCGCACGTAATAAAACTGATTGACCCAAGGAAAACGATGAGGAACCGGCAATCAATCATCTCAGATGCTACATTTTCTCAAATTTATGACCAAAAACGACTCGATCCGAGTAGAAAAGACTGCGCTTCGGCTTCGCACACGAGCAGGAGCATGTGCATGATGAGTACGATCGTTTACAAAAATATGAAGTGAGCGCAAGCACGGTGCAACTCAGTGCGAGGCCTGGTCGTCGAGTTAAGCTTTCAATCGCAGTTACACGGCCAAATCATGAAGCGGTCATCTCAAAATTTTTCACGAGACAAATGTTCTGGCGTGTGATGAATGCTTGCGGAGATGATGAAGATCTCACCCAAGAAAATAAGAACTTGATGCATGTGTGACTCTGGTCGTCCCGAGTGTTGCACGCAGCCTCGTTGGAAAAACAAATTGGAATCAGACGAAATTGAAAACCTCCCGTCTTGGTTCTAGCACCATGGTATTCTTTTTTACACCGAGACCATCCTCACAGCGCGCTGTGACATGGCAAAGAAGTTCTGGAGTTCAGCTTCAGCTTCGCACCGCCCCACCACATTACCCGCTTCCATGTTCATCTGTACAACCTCCCTCTCTCAAACCATCACATGCACCACAACACTACTCTCTGTCTTCTAGGTCTAGAGCTAGACGTGGCGCTCCTAGTTGTCCTGTGAAGAAATCACCCCTTCTCACTAAATTCAAGTCCATCGATCATCAATTTGAAAAAATTATGTCACCATTAGAATACTAGCTTTCTCGCTCGTCAAGACTCTTCTCGCCCCAGATTATAGCTAGCCCAGCACATAGCTTCATCACGTCCTAAAGATTCCGTACGTCCCCGCGCCTTCTCCGGCCGCGGACGGCGCGGCCCCCGGAGCAGAGCCCCCACCAGCTCCCCGGCGCGCCATCGTTCTGCTCACGATGCGCAAACTCTTCCCCAGCACCTTACGCGTGTCCTCCACCTGGATCACGCCGTCATCCCACAAACGTGAGCTCGCGTAGTACGGGCTTCCTTCCTCTTCGTACTTGTCCAGGATCGGTTGTTCGAACGCTTTCACTTCCTCCTCCGACATGCTGGTGCCCTTGCGTTCCAACTGCTCTTGTTTCACGGTGGACAGCACGCTCGCGGCCTGCGGCCCGCCCATCACGGAAATCCGCGAGTTGGGCCACGAGAACAGAAACCGCGGGTCGTACGCGCGCCCGCACATGCCGTAGTTGCCCGCCCCGTGCGAACCGCCAAACAGGAGGGTGAGCTTGGGCACGTCCACGCAAGACACCGCAGTGACCATCTTCGCGCCGTTCTTCGCGATGCCCTCGTGCTCGAGCTTGGAGCCCACCATGAACCCCGTGATGTTTTGTAGAAACAGGATCGGCACCCGCCGCTGTCCGCAGAGCTGGATAAAGTGGGTCGCCTTCAACGCGGACTCGGAGAACAGAATGCCGTTGTTGCCCACAATGCCGACGGGCAGGCCGTAGATGGTGCCGAACCCGGTGACGATGGAGGTGCCATAACTCTGTTTGAACTCGTGGAACTTCGAGCCGTCGAGAATCCTGGCGAGGACCTCGCGGACGTCGAAAGGAATGCGGTTGTCGGTCGGGACAATTTGCAGCAGGTCCGAGATGGGGTACAGAGGCTCGGAAAAAGAAGGCTGAAGCGATTGGTCCGATGGAGCGATCGACTGGGAAGAGCGAGGCTTTTGACTTTATCATTGTTTCACTGATGTTGATGTTCATGTTGATCATCTTGTTCCGCCCAAATAATTAAGAAAGCAATACCGCGACCGCCGCCGCTCTTTCCTGTCCCCACACCGCGTCGTTTGGCAGAGCCGCGACGATTTCCCGCACTTTCCGGAGGGCGGCTTCCTCGTCCGCAGCCAAGTGGTCTGCCACCCCGCTCTTCGTCGTGTGCACCTCTCCGCCGCCCAGTTCTTCCGCCGATATCACTTCCCCGAGCGCCGCTTTCACCAGAGGTGGGCCGGCTAAGAAGATGGTTCCGTTGCCCTTCACGATGACGCTCTCGTCGCTCATACTCGGCACGTACGCGCCCCCCGCCGTGCACGACCCCAGCACCGCCGAGATCTGCGGAATGCCCCGCTTGCTCATGTTCGCCTGGTTGAAGAAGATCCGTCCGAAGTGCTCCCGGTCGGGAAACACGTCCGCCTGTTTGGGTAGGAAGGCGCCACCGCTGTCCACCAGGTACACGCAGGGCAGCCCGTTTTCCGCCGCGATCTGCTGTGCGCGCAGGTGCTTCTTCACCGTGATCGGAAAATAGGTCCCGCCCTTCACTTAGAGGTTACAAAAATCCAGGTCCGATGCTGCAGGTCTAGGTTCTTTAGCCGTTGACGCAATCGGATATCTTCGTTATCAGATTGCACCCATGGAGCTATGGAGGTCACTCAGCACCCAGCAATAAGTGGCTGACAAGGGTCCATCTCCATTCGGGCTGATAAAGGTCCCTCTCCATTAAACCGACACCAGTAGCCAGGGACTCGCTACCGCCGTATGGCTGCAAAGTCAGCTGAGGCGGGAACCAGCACACAAGTGGCACCACACACAGGAGGCCGCAGCCTTCTCGGGAGCACGTGCGTCAGAAGAACTCTGGCGATCCTAGTCCCTGAACGGGAGAGCTACGCCAACTCCCAGCAAACCTAAGCCTCGACCTAATCCTAAACCTGAATTTTTTCAACCCTTAATTCACCGTCGCGTCGTTGGCGACGAACATCACCTCCCTCCCGTCCACCAACCCGATCCCGGTGACCATGGACCCGGACGGCAGCGTCCCCCCCTCCTCGGGGTACAGCCCGTCCCCCGCCAGCGCGGAGAGCTCCAGGAAGTCCGTGTCGGGGTCGATGATCGCCTGGATCCGTTCCCGGGGGAGCAGCTTCCCGCGCTTCCGGTGCAGACTCACGGCCTTTTCGCCGCCGCCGAGCTCGTGCTGCTGCAGTTTCTCGCGCAACTCCTGCTTGAGCGACTCGTTGCGCTCCGAATTCGCGAGCGCGCTGTTCGAGCCGCCCTTGAACGTGCTGCGGAGCACCGGGATGGCGGCCGCTGCGGAGTTCTTCGCCTGCAGCGATGCCGGGTCGGCGCCGCTGCCCCACGCGGACGTGCGCGAGTCCACCTCGGCGGAAGAGATACTTCCACCTCCACCGCCCGAAAAGCGACGGCCGGAAGTCAGCCCTTCGTCGGCTCCACGACCGTCGTCGTCCTCGAATACGAGGATCTCCTCGCGGCCCTCAATCACGGCGAGAACGTGCTCCGCGCCGACCTGGTCGCCCGCCGCGCAGTGGAGGGAAACAACCTTGCCCTTCAGCTCGGAAACAATCTCGGTTTCCAGCTTCATCGCGGACATCACTAAGATCGTGTCGCCAACGTCCACCTCGTCGCCTTCTTTCACCTTCACCTCGAGCACATTCCCCGTCATCGGAGTCACGATCTTCTGCGAGACGACCTCCTCGCTGTACCTGGGTTTGCATTCAACCGTGGCGGAGGTGGCTTTCGAAATCTCATGCGCGCCTTTGGGATGTTGATGAAAGGAACTCTACGTTTCTCGAAGGTAATGTAGTACTTCTTCACAGGTTCCGCTGCTTTCTTCTTGGCCACTGGCTTTTTCTTCGCCCCCCCACCTGCCGCTCCCGGCAGGTTCAGCAACTCCGGGTTTTCCGCCAGCAGATCCGTGCACATGCTGTTGTCTCGAAACTGCTCGTGCCTCAGGATCCGGCTCAGTGCGTCCAGGTTCGAGTTCAGTCCTCCGATTTTGAACTCCTCCAGGGCCGTCAGGCTCTTCTCCACCACTTTGTCGAACAGCGCGTCTTCGTTTTCGTCCTTGTGCGCACCAAACAAGTTCCCGGGACCCAGCCCGCCCTCGACGTCCTCGCCGATGCAGATCAACTTCCCCACCAGCGGATCGTACATCTGGCTCGGCTTCAGCCCTTCGTAGAACCCCGCGCCGTCCACACGCACGCCGTCGCCCGCCGGCTCCCGGTATTCCTCGATCACCTCCGATTTTCCCCCCGGCATCATCGTCACCCTGCACTGCACCGCGAACCGCTTCGGGTTCTGGTGCGCCTCCTGCGTCAAGTGCAGGTCCGCCAGCGAGTACTCGCCGCTCGCAATCAGCAGTTGCGACTGCACGATGTCCACGCCCGTCGCTTCCTCGGTGATCGTGTGCTCCACCTGCACTCTCGGGTTCACCTCCATGAAGATGAACGGCGCCTCCGCGTCCTTCAGGCTCCCCCTCACCAAAAACTCCACCGTCCCCGCGCCGCGGTAGCCGCTCGCGACCGCGAGCTGTTTCGCGCAGTCCGTGAGCTTTTTCCTTAAATCCGGGTGGATGTTGCGCGCGGGCGCGACCTCCACCATCTTCTGGTGCCGGTGCTGCACCGTGCAGTCGCGTTCAAACAGGTGGCAGACGCCCCCCTGGCCGTCCGCCAGGATCTGCACCTCCAGGTGCTTGCACTGCTGCCAGAACTCCTCTATGAACACCTCGCCGCGCCCAAACGCGGTCAAGGCTTCGCGCTGGCACGTGTTGAAGCTGGCCTGCAGTTGGCTCACGTCGTGGACGATGCGCATGCCGCGGCCGCCGCCGCCGTACGCCGCTTTCAGGATCGCCGGCAGCGAGAATGCTCGCGTGGAGGAGGACGAAGAATTGTTTCCGGCCAAACCGGCCATTTCCGCGCGCACCCACGCTTCGCAGGCCTCGGCCGACTCCAGGTTGCCGGACCCCTGGACGACGGGCACCTTGTTCGCGATCGCGAGTTCCCTCGCCGCCACCTTGTCGCCGAACAGCCGCAGCACCTCGTGCTTCGGGCCGACCCAGCGTTTGCCGTGCGTCTCCTCCACGCCCTGCGCGAAGTCGGCGGACTCGGAGAGGAACCCGTACCCAGGGTGCACGTAGTCGCAGCCCTTCTCGCCCAGCACATCGAGCAGCCCCGGGATGTTCAGGTACGGCGCCACGGGGTTGGTGTTCCCGTCGGCGGGGAGCGGGAGCTGCACAGCCTCGTCAGCGTAGCGGTAGTGCGGCGACTCCGAATCCTGCGGCGCGTAGACCGCCACGGACTTCAGGCCCAGCTCCCGCGCCGCGCGCGCGACGCGAATCGCGATCTCGCCGCGGTTCGCGATCAACACCTTACCCCCCGGCGGCATCTGCACGTGGGTGTAACCGCGCACGCGGCTCGACGAGGAAGATCCTCCCGTGCTTCCATCTAGTCCCTGTTGGGAGCCTGATGCTGGGTTATCGCCGCCTGAAGATGGAGCGGTCGACGCAGTCCGCGCGGAGGTCGTCGCCGCAGCGAAGCTGCGGCTGCTGTGTGGGAGCTGGTGAGCATGGTGCGGCGCGAAAATTGGCGCGCTGCGGGACCGAGCGGCGCGGTCTGACGAACACGGCGAGCGCCCGTGAAGAAGCGAGCGAGCGCCCACGCGCGGAATCATGTTTTTGCGCTTTCGGCGCCGGCGGCCGTTTTTATAATAAGAAGAGAGAGCTACAGAATGGCGCGCAAGTAGGAGTACCAGACCACCATCAGCACTTGCTTTTTTTTACTGAACTGATTGATGCCACCGACTTGTTCACTGGACACGAGCACGACTCTCCTCACTCTGCTTGGCTGTGGTGTCATGCTGGAGCCTCCGCTGTTGAAGAATCGCTGAAACAAGAAGACGGCACTCATGCGGCGCTGCTTGGTGCTGGTACACGCGCAGCATTTAACCTAACAGCATCAGCCTGGACGGGAAAAAAATGCGTTAATACATCACGGTAGCACACGTCTCAATGTCCTTTCTTTATTGCAACACTTGTTCTTCCTCCCTTTTCTGCGGACATACGCCCTTGCAGCAGTCGCCCAGCTGAAAACCTTTGCTGTTGAGAGAACAAGCAAGTGTCTACGTCTACTGCGGTACTGCTACTGGTGTAGCGCAGGTTGCCGTTGCCGACTCATACCATAAAAAAGCGATCGTTTTCCTCTTTCTCGTCTTTCTCTTTGGAGGAGAACTACTAAAACCATAACTATGCCAACTGCGAGGTCAGCAGCGACGAGCCACCGGAATTTCTTTCAGAAAACGTGTTGCGTTTGCTTATGCTATGTCTTGTTTCGTCTAGCAGGTAATTCCTTTTCTTGCCCACCCGCGAACGCGATGATCAGTGGGAACCCGCTTTTAGCTTTTTCTTATGAGCTTTTCAACTAAAAGCGGCCTGTTTGTCCCCTTGTTCTGGAAAGGCCGAGAAAAACGCCATGAGCATGTGTCACGGGCGAGTAGCGGGCTTCGATCCTCGCGCACATTAGGCCTAATGTTGATGATGTGCGCGATGGTCGACATTGATGCCTAATGTGCGTGATGTCATTTATATGTTTTATGACCTTTTCCAAAACTAGAGCTACTTCAAGTAGTGCCATTTTTCTCCGTTAATTCTTGCTTCAGCCTCGGGGCGAGGCGGAGGCGCCCATCTTCTTTGGATCTGCCGCGCGGTGCCGTGGCCACAACAACTTTTACTTGCATGATCACGTCCATCGGCGCCGAAGCCGGCGCTCATTGCGCGGCAGAGTCGAAATTTTGAGATTTGAAACCGACCTTCACGTCTCTCTCGGTCTCGGCTACGTCTTCGTCGGGTGTTAAGAAAGTACTTTCTCACACGCTGAAGCGCTGCAGTACCACCTCAAGCCCACGAGCAGGTGGGGGCGTATACGCCTCCCTTGAACTTGAAGGCAGCTCCCCATCGTGCTCCATGCTGCCCTTGAACGCGGTGAACACCGGCGTTTCTTCCGAAGCCTGCCCGAACGAGGACGTGGACGTCGGCGTCAACTCTCCTTTCAATCGCATCTCGCGCTCCACTTCAACACCGCCACCCGGCGACGCTCCATCCTCTTGGAAGAAATTTTCGTAGTCCGACGTCCGGAGCATTTCGTCCACGAAGAGCCAGCTCCAGCACGTGTCCCACTCGATCTTGTCTGGGTCGGCGACCTCGGTGAGGACGGCGGCCTTTCCCCGATGCGGAAATACGCGGTGGATCCGTTCCAACACGCCGCTCCCAGAACCCGGGTGGAACGGCAGCGCGAACAAAAAGCGGACGCCCGCCGGGACCTTCCCGTCCCTCTGCAAGCTGCGGAAAGAGTAGAAGTCGCTCTCCGCGTTGCCAAGCGCGGCCAGGGTTTTTCGGACAAGCTCCTGCTTGAACACGAGCTGCAGGACCCGGCAAAGCCGCTCCGCCGCGGCTTTTTGCAACTCACGCCGACGCCGCTGCACTTCCGCCGAGAGCGGAGAGGTCTGCCGCTCAGGCGCATTATTACCCTCTTCAAGAAGTTGTAGAAATTTTTCGTAATGTCCCCGGTCCAGTTCGCGCCACAGCCGCACCGCGGCCGCGCGCACTGCGTCCAAAAACAGAACGCCGGTTCTGCCCAGGCAATGCGGGGTGGCGTAGCCGCGCACGCTGAGACCGTTCGAGCCGCAGGCCGCCACCACCACCGGATGCACGGCACAGGGCAGAAAACCTGCTCCGCTGCAGCTCGCTCCTTCTGTCCGCTGTTCATCTCGTCGGGTCTGCGGCGATTGCTGCACGGAGGCGTAGCCGTCCAACTCCCGCTGCAGCCAGGTGTAGAACGCGTAGGGGTCTGCGAACTGCACCCACCGTTCCTCGGCGGAAAAGCGCAACAGCCGCTCCGCAGAGAAGCTACTACCGCTACCTTCATCTGTTCCAGCTACACTTGGAGATGCTCCCAGACCGTCTCGGGAACAACTGATGTCCCGGCACTTCTCTTGCATCATCTTCGTGCCGGTGATCACCAACGGCTCCCGGAAGGCGGCCACCTTCGCCGCGTCGGTTCGGCCTCTGCCGCTGGTAGTGCTGTTGCCGAAGTACGCCATCGCGACCTTCTCCGTCTCCCGCGGAGAGGACAACTTCAGCTGCTCCCACCAGCCCGTGTTAACGCCGGAACCGAAACTCGCGGCGACCACGAACTCGGCCATCCGAAGGTCCATGGCGTCTGGGCGGAGCAAAGCCTCAAATCCAGGTGCAGAAAAAAACTCGGCGTACGCGTGCGCCTTGTGACGTCGTGCGGCCTGCGCCGAGGTCGCCCGCTGAGGGTGTTCCTCGTCTTGCTCACCCAGGGGAATGTGCTCCCGAAACAGGGGGTAACCCAGAAAGTTCCCGGCGCCCACGGAAAAAGCTTCTTCCGGCCCGCACCCGGCGGCACGCGTGGAGGTGCCGCCGTCCTCAACGTCTTCTGGACAGACGCTGCGGGCGCAATTGCGGCGCAGAAGGAACATCAGCGCGATGGCATTATTGTACAGCTCTGGGAGGCTGTGCCCCGGCGGTGCGGGCGACTGACCGCACGAGTCCGGCAGGGCCCGGTACTCGTCCTGCACAAGGACGGCTCGGTTCCAGGGAGTGGTACTGCTATCCGGAGAAGACCCCGCAACCCACTCTAAAACTTCTCCCACGGGCTCCAATCCCTCCGGCGACGCCGACGGCGCCTTGGGCCTGTGATTATCGATGTTGTGTGGATGAATTTCACTGTCGCGTTCCGAAACACGGCGGCGGAAAAAACGAAACACACAGAGGTCACATACTTAAATTCAATTCCCGGCAGGACACTGAAACACCTGTCCTCGCCGTCGTCTGTAGTAGTTGGCCCCACCCGGGCCTGCTGCTCCGTCTCCGTCGCGGACGAGGAGCGATTGGCTAGTCCTCTCAACCTCCGGTGGCGCCTGGGCGCTCCACCAACGGCGCCCTCAGGCGGACCAAACAAGCGGAGCGGGTCCAACGATCTTCCGGCGTGCATGTCCTCGGTCGAAAATGTGTACCCAGGAAGAGCATTGTTCGACAGCACAGCTCCGAAAGCCTCCGCACCCCCCATCGCGTATGGTTGCGTTTCATATTGACGCGTCGGCAGCTGCAACTCTCCCGGGGGGGTCAATCCCGGCGGATAAGGCGTCACGCATTCCGCTGTGTGGAGCAAGAACGCCAAATGCGCCACCAAGATTCGCCAGCAGGCCCGGCTCACACACTGCGTCGCGTCGCGACGGCCAGCTCCGGTAGCGGTCGCCGGTACCATGCTGAAGACTTCAGCTTCACGAAAGCCTTTAAGCGGTAAATTATTGCTAAGTAGTTTCCCGCCGCGCGAGCCGTTTTCTATTGGACGTAAACGTCCGCAAACTGAAAGAATACGGCCCGTGCAGAAGATTAAAAACTATGTCTTGGTGCGATTACGATCGCGGTGAAGGTACAAAACTTTGTGGAGAGCGTACGAACTCCTTCTTGCTTGTTCACTCAAAATAGATGCCAACGCTCACTACCACGAATAGCTTTCTGTCTCGTCCCCGTACGAGGATATTTTTACCGTCTCAACTGACACTGAGACCTGTGTGGTATTCAACAAACCTCGTTATCTTTTTCAAAGCTTCAGCTCGTATGACCAGCCTATCTGAAAGGAGTAGGATATACAATTTCACGAGCCACAAAAAGATCCGGGGGGCCACGTTTGGCACCTTCACGAAGTTTCAAGCACGAAGACGATCACGAGCATCGTAGGGGGTTGGCTTTTGATCACTGGTTCCGATCGTGCTTTACAGAGTCGCATCAGAAATTCGCTCCTGATCGAGATCCTTTGCAAAACTGTTGAATCAGGTGCGGCTGGGAGAGGAGGTGGAACACCACGACCCTACATTGAAGGATACTACATTGCGTTTGCTGGAAAGGCCTTTCGCAAGTTGTAGCGTCCTTATTTTCTACTGGTACTCACTGCTCTCTGCGTCGATCGGATCCATCAACCTCAACGTCGGTCCTCGAGTCCTCCTAGCATGGCCATTTTGGCATCACAATCTCCTCCTTGGTCAACAGAAAAAAATAGAAAACACGGGCGATGGTGGTACTCCATCTGTGATTGTAGTGTCAGCAGAAAAAAATAGAAAACACAAAACACTTCTTCAGCAACTTTCATACGTTAAGGCGATTCTGTGAGCACAACATGCGCCAGGTATTAAGGTTAACGTCGGATCCGAGCACACGCAGTAGGTACGGAAAACAAAAGTGGAAAGTGAAACTGAAATTATACTGCGATCGATCGCGTTTTGCGGAGTGTCAGTAGCAGTACGATTGCTGAACTCCTACCACACGAAAGATCCCGGGATCTGCGAGTCTTTTCATCTACTAGCTCCCGGGGGCGACAAAAATCTAAATTCCCTGCCCCCAGAAGGCAAATTCGTCCTTCACGCCACCCGACCCTTCAGCGCCAGACGACCGCCTCCATCGGCGGCACCTCCAACCCTCGTCTCAATCGATCCATCAATCACTTCTTCTTGCACACCTTGCAGCAGCCTCCGCTCGGCGCGGAGGGTTTTTCGCCCTTCGGGCACTGCAAGCGGAAGCACTTGACGTTCTTGCAGGAGTCCAGCGGCGCGCCCTGCCACATCTCCACCAGGTATTCATCGGTCACCGGCTTCATCCCCGGCTTGTACCCCTTCGTCTGGCACACGGGGCAGCAGCTGCCCGCCTCCCACACGACGTCCAGGGGGCAGATATCCGCGATGTTCGCGCACTGGATGGCCTGGCAGGCGACGGGCAATTCGTTCGTGTTCACCATGGCCTTGGCGGAGTTCGACTTTGCGCGCAGGACCTCGGCGATCTCGCCTGGGTTCAGCGTCGACCGCTTCATCAAAGCGGCGACGCGGGACGACTGAGAGGCCTTCTGCGCTCTGTTGAGCAGCGCGCTGGCGGGGAGGGCCGCCGCGACGAACAGAGCGAGCGAACGCATCCTGTCTCTATTTGGCTGCTAGGTCGTCCTGCGATGGGTGGCTCTGTCCGTGGGAGGTGCCGGAGAACTAAGTAATGTAGTAAAGTAGATGCGTCGTGGTCGTTACACGGATCGAGAAGGAAGAGGTCACACGCCGATCTCGCTATCGGGGCATGGAGGCCATGCTGCACGAATTACCAGTCGTCGTGGACAATGAATTTAGAAAAGGCTGCGCAAGCACAGAACACGGCCTGCAAGGGTCAGGGGCAGGATCACAGCCCTTTATTGGTCCGCTGCGGGCTCAGAATGATGATCATCAACACGTAAAACCACAACGAGGTTGCAAGATTATATCGTCCCAGAAGGACGCCGTTCGTGATCCTCGCACCAATCATGTTGCAACAGCTTCAGCTGAACGGCAGTCAAGCCGCAACCACTGCACTCTCACGGACGCTGCCGAGGCTAGCTGTTAGCGGAAGATGTAGTTAGAGTGAGAGCCGAATGAAAAATCCCATGTACGTACGTTGGAGTGGTGACACTAGGCTTCCCTGCAGAAATATGCCGCATGATGTACGTGACTTGGCTGCATTCCCTGTTACCGAGATGTGCCGATGGTATGACTTGCGACATTCGCGAGCTCGTCATGTCGTTCGTGCGATTGACCGTCCGTACAGCCGAAGCTTCCCCGGACCCAAACATCGGATTTTCTCTGCAGCAACTTCAGATGAAAACAATCAATGCTTCTTCTCCACCTCGTTCCCTGGGTGAATGGGTGCGCAGTTACACGTCACTCGTGAGAGCCTTTATTTTCCCGCGTCGACCTTCGCCATGTGCACGGCCAAATCCACCAAACGGTTCGAGTAGCCCCACTCGTTGTCGTACCAGCTCACAAGTTTCACGAAGGTGTCGTTCAGCTGGATGCCGGCCTTCACGTCCAGAATCGAGCTGCACTTGTGCCCGACGAAGTCCGTGCTCACCACCTCGTCCTCGGTAACGTCCAAAATCCCCTTCATCTTGCCGGCCGCCGCCTCCTTGCACGCCGCCACAATGTCCGCCATGCTCGCCGGCTTCTCGAGCTTGCAGGTGAGGTCGACCACAGACACATCCGGGGTGGGCACGCGGAAGGCCATACCTGTGAAATAGCCGATGATTCCCATGGCCTTTTACAAAAACAAGCCTTATAAAGTCATCCCTCCTGGAAATGCTTTCAACATGGTTCCAATTCCAAAAGTGCAGGTCGGTGCTTCATCGAATTTAGATTTTTTCGGCACAAACCATCTCCCGCAAAACAAATTGCAGTACCGGTGAGCTTTCCGTTCAGTTCCGGGATGACTTTTCCCACGGCCTTCGCGGCCCCGGTCGCCGCCGGGATGATGTTTTGCGACGCGCACCTTCCCCCGCGCCAGTCCTTCCCGCCGCGCGAGGGGCCGTCCACGACCAGCTGGGTGGCGGTCATCGCGTGCACCGTGGTCATCAGCCCCTCGGTGATCCCGAACTTTTCGTGCACAACCTTCGCCAGCGGCGCGAGGCAGTTGGTCGTGCACGAGGCGTTGCTCACGACGGTCTTGTCGGACGTGTACGCTTCGTGGTTCACGCCCATCACGAACATCGGCGTGGAGTCCTTCGGCGGCGCGCTCATGATCACCTTCTTGCACCCGCCCTTCATGTGCATCTCCGCCTTCGTGGTCTCCAGAAAAACCCCCGTCGACTCGCAGACGTAGTCGGCCCCGGCCTCGCCCCAACCGATGGACCCAGGCTCCTTCTCGTGGAAAACGCGGATCTTCTTGCCGTTCACGACAAGGAACTCCTTCCCGTCGGCGGACTCGGTGGCGATGGAGCCGGCAAAACGCTTGTGCACCGAATCGTACTTCAGCTGGTAGACCTGAGGAATGAAGCAAGTACGAGTACGACTCGGTTAAGCGTGAATCACGTTCACAGATCGATCTGATGAAATCGAGGTTGGGAATCAATCAAAAATTGGGATGATACCATGTATTCCAGGTCCATGAAGGGGTCGTTGATGGCCTTCACGTCCACATCCTTGTTTTCCATCGCGGCGCGGAAGACGAGACGCCCAATGCGCCCGAATCCGTTGATTCCGAAAGCAGCAGACATTTTCTTGCTGGTGGGGTGTTGCTTAGAACGGGTGATCGTCGATGGAAGTGGAACTGATAGATACAGATATTTTTTTTTTCTCTGTAAGAGTTCTGCGGCTGCTCACGATGCCTGGGGATAAATTTGGAAACGCCGTTGAGAGGCACGAGCACACACGATTTCTTGTGAAAACAGATCACGAAAAGGAAAACGGCAGAAGAGAATGAAAAACAGAATCACGAAGAAACCAACAAAGATTTGAATGGGTGACAAAAAACCACAACTGAAAAAACGGCTGGGCTCGCTCCTTTTGACAGCATGCAGTCTTTTTGTTGGGCAAGCCAGAACATCGAGCCAATGCATGTCGCGTGCTCGTCAGCGATGGAAAAAAAGCGAGAAGCCTTTGTTTCCAGGAGACGACTTGGACGAAATCAAATATTTTCATCGGAACTCAACTTGGATCCGAAACAAATGCTGGATGTGCTGCTACCGTGCAAAATTCTCCTCGTCAAATCAAATGCAAAATTTTCATTACTGCAGAAGCACTATAAGCACCCACCAATCTATTCCATGACCAGAGGCAGATCGTAAATTGATGCTACAGGAATATTTTCCCCGCTTCGCCCTTGAGTCCTGGTGGGGGTTTCGGCGGCGGCTCTTCTCCGTGGTCCAGATCGAACCCGTCCCCGTCGTCCACCAATGTCTTGTAGAACAGGCCCCCCCCCTTCTCCATGTTCACGTCGTACTCCGGATGCGCTTTTTTCTTTACCCGCGTGGCCTTGCTGAAGTGTAGCGGCGAGCGCTCAGACACTGGCAGGACCCGGTCCAGCAGCTCCTGCTCGTCCGTCGTCAGCCGCACGTGGTTGCCGCCCTGCTGCGGGTCGAGGTTTCGCCGCCCCTCACCTTCAACGGAAGGGTAGTCCTCTGCCCCCAGCTCCCCCTGGTCCGAGGTGGCGTGGCCCTCGGCCTCGAGGATGTGGGAGTACTTCTCCAGCAGCGTGCGCTTCATCCCCGACAGCGTCAGCCGCTCCGGCTCGGACGCCGCCACGTTGCGCAGTCGCACGAACCGTTCAAAGTTGCCGGCCATCGCGCGGTGGCGGGCGTTCAGCAGGGTGAGTGCGCGCCGGACGAGCACCTGGTGCACGCCGGCCAGCTCGCGCAGCTTCTGGATGTAGTTCGCGTCTCTTAGCACGAACCGACACGCATCGGTGGAGAACTTCGGCTTCTTTTTTTGGTCTTTTTCTAGCTTGGCGTCCGCACCCGCTCCTGTTTTCTTAGAAGTAGCCGCCTTCTTTACCTTCGCTTCGCCTTCGCTAGCCTTCCTATTGGCTTTAGCCTTGGCGTCGCTGCCACTGCCTTCCCCGCCGGTCTTAGGTTCTGCATCGCCAGGTGCGTCGTCGTAGCTGGGCCGCTCGTAGTGGTCGATCTTGTCGTCGCCGTGATCGTCACACAGCTGCCAGTCCTGCCGCAGTCGATCAATCTTCCGTGAGATCAGAGCGCCAAAGTCCACCGCGAGCAATTTCTGGTCCACAGCTAACTGCGCTACGTTAGCAATCGATTGCATGCCACTCCGGATGGCGTAGAGAGGCAGCTGCGCCTCCGTGTTGGGGCCGGACATCTTGCTCCTGATGCAGCTCACAGCCGTCGAAATTCACACTGCAAAGCTCCTCCTGGCTTTGTCGCGGCGTGCGCGTGGTGGTGGTCCGCGATGGTCGGCCTATGCTAGTAACTACCTATGAGATTTACTCAATCAATGAAGAAGCTGCCATTTTTTGTTTTTCATGTCGTCCTCGACACTGGCGTTAGAGCCTTAGACAGAACATTAGCATTACGATAAGTACTCTGCTCTCTCCATCGAATCGAAACAGATTCGCAGGTCGAACACACTTTCGCATCTTCAGTACGACCTCCGATTGTCACGATCATGCCTTCCGATCTCGCTCATCGATGTATGGCTCGGTGTTTTTTCGACTTAGAAACGTCTCAGACGACCTTCGCGCCTTCAGGCGCGTACTTTCGGAAGCCCTCGAAGAACGGATCTTCCGCCGCCCAATCTTTCCCCATCACCGCCTTCCTTTCTGCCTCCCCCCGCAGGCGAAACGAGAACCACAGCGGGTAGTGGTCGGAGACGTGGCTCGTGCGGCCTTTGTAGAGCTTTTCCGGGCGCGTGGCCATCACGGGGGCGATCCCTCGCTGGTCGTAGAAGATCCAATCCAGCGTTTGGTCCGGCAATTGCTCTTCCTCGCAGGAGGCCGGCCGGGCGGGGTGCGTGATGGGAACGCGGAGCTGCAGTCCCGAGAAGCTGTCCTGCATGCACGGCAGCGCTAGCCTTAACACCTGCTTCGGGCCGAACGCGCAGTTCAGATCCCCGCCGAAAATCTTCGCCGCGACGTCCCTTGGACCGGGCAAGCCTTCCCCGAGCGGCTCGTCACTTTCCAGCCACCGCACGATCCTGCGCATCTGCGCCTTGCGCGGACACGTGTCGGACCCCAGGTACGGGTAGCTGCCCTGCCACGTCAGGTGCACGGTCGCGACCAACACTAGCCGCGATGCATCACCACGCCCCTCATGATCCCCAGAACCAATCATTGCCCCGTCTGCAGATGATGAGCCCCGAGTTGTATCCACCACTCTTTGGCGTTTTCTCTTCGACCCCCCCGGACGTTCTTCTTGTCCGACGACCTGCTCTTCCTGCCCTTCCACCCGAATAAAACGTTCTCCCCGTTCGCGCAGCAGCACCCAGAACAGCCTACGTTCGGGTTCGGCGATACCGACGTCGACGGCCGAGTATGCAACCTGCTCGAATTTGTCGCGTCGCCAAAAAATGTTTCCCTCCGACCGCAGCCCCGGAATGGATTCGTCCTCTAGAAAATCGTAGCGCGAGGAGACGGACATTTTAGCCTTTTCCTTGGAGCCCGCGTGCGAAGACAACGAGGCCGCATCGGAAGATCCTGACGCGGCGGCGGCAGAGGACGCCGTGCTGGCGGAAGACAGGCCGCTTGCAGCTCGCGGAACTACTTCTACTGCTGGGAGATCCGTCGAGATTTCTGCTACGTGGAGCGCCTCGGAAACAGCGTCGAGGACGGCCGGCCGCACCTCCTGCAGGGCGAGAATGTCGGGTTGAAAGGCTTTGAAGAAATCGACGAAGACGGGGTGCCGCCGCTGCCAATCCTCCGTGTTCCACGTATTCAACGTGATTACCGAGTACTCGTGCATCGATGAAACCATGGTGTACTAATGGTCCTTAGACTGTAGCGTAGTATTAGTACGCTAGTCCAAGTACGGTTTCAACACTAGCTGTATGGGTGGTCGTTTATCATCGAAAAAAAAGTTCCCTGACCCTGGGTCCGATGCGCGACTTTCACTTTCTTTCGATAAAGCGGCAGCGGGCGCCAAATGCCCGTCAGACAGCACGGAGGCGGCACCATCACGACCTCTTAATCACTTTTATTATAACAACTCGCGTCCGATACAGTGACGTTCATTTACGGATCCAGGCCCCAAACGACACGAACACCCCAGAACCAGTAGAAATCGGATTGACTCACTGCGGCCGTCTTAATATCCGATAATACCCTACTTCTTTTCAACGACCCCAGCCTTCAACGTGCGTCCAAAACGACGATGAGGGCGCATTTATGAAGATTCATACAATACAGTTGGGAAGAGCATGACTAGCTATAGAAAGCGCAAAACGTACTCGTACCGTACAATATGACTGCCTCGTCGATCTAGAGAGTGCGTCGCACGTGTCCGATTGATCGGTTGATCAATCCGTGTTTTCGCTGCGCCTCCCTCCAACGACAGTAAGTAGTTCATTTTACATATTTATAGATACGACCCGAGGAAGTAGAAGAAACTCCTATCTTCGCCTGCTCTCGGCGAGGAGGCAGTGTGCCTGTGCGTTAAACAAAACTGCTGAAGTACACTCGCGAAGCCACTTCCATGACCGTA
This sequence comes from Amoebophrya sp. AT5.2, assembly GCA_005223375.1. NCBI lineage: Eukaryota > Dinophyceae > Syndiniales > Amoebophryaceae > Amoebophrya > Amoebophrya sp. AT5.2. Next base: position 20,557 of record RXOD01003834.1, on the reverse strand, counting down.
CTCAGCTTGAGTAGATTCATTGCACTTATGGTTCGAGGTTAAAAGATGAAGATATACCGCTACTAAAATGGCAGGTGTTTTGTGATCCGTAAAAATGGCGTTGCGCCAGCTATGGTTGTAGAGCGACATCATCACCGAATACCCGCGTGCAGCTTTCAGCATGATTTTGATTATGATCGTACACTTGAATTATATCACACGTGGAGCAGGATGAAAACGGCTTTAAAACTCCCATGATCATCGATTTTTTTTTGAGGTTGCTACCTTTTTTTTTGAGGTGCCTCACTGAGGTTCCTACCTCAGGGAGGCACTGCTCGCCTCGTCTTGGCGGTACTGTTCTCCTACCTCCTGCTGGACGAGAAGCTGGAGTTGGAGCCGGAAATGGAGCAGGAGATGGAGGAGCAGGAGCTGAAGCACGTGTTGGATGATTTGGATGATCTGGATCCATCTTCCTGTTGTGCGACTGCGAATTGTACATCGCAATCCCAGCAGCACCCGCAAGTCCCAGACCGCCAGCAAGTGCCATCCACTTCCCGCCGCCTTCCCAAGTCATGAGATGTGCGTCCTGTTTATTCGTTTGCAGGGTCGTCGCGGAAAATTTCGTCACCGGCATGGTGGAGCTGCGGCGCGGGCAGTCGCGATTCCGCCAAAAAAGTCATAGTCAGGTCGAGCTTTTTATTACTTACTTAATGTACAGCGTTTTCTAACAAAAAAAAACCTTTTAATCAAACTCAGACTTTAACTCTTCCTAAAGACTTTTGCCACCTTCGCGGCGTCCTCCGTTGCGATAAGTTCTCCTCCTGGCTCGCCTGAAGCCTTCGTAACTTCTCCTCCTGGCTCGCCTGAAGCCGTCGTTCGTTTCGCTTCGCTGGTCTTCTCCTTCGGAGCTTTGGACTCTGACAGCCGCACTCCGGATCCGAGGTCGCCGGGCCCGGGGATGCAGCACCAGGCGACCGCATGCAGTCCGCCCCCAATACAGTCTCCGATTGCGGGGTCGCAAAATGTCGTCCCGTGTTGCGCCTTTTCGGTCGTACTTACCTTCACCACAGTCTGCTGCAGCCGGGCTCCCCCTCGGAGTTTTTTGTGCCCCTCGGCGTTCGTCGTCAGAAGAAACGACTCCGGCCGTTTTTTGGCGGAGCGCAATTTCTTCTTTCTCCCGATGGCGTCGCCGCTTGCGGTGACCGTGGAGAGCGCGAGCAGTTCATCCGGCAAGGCGTCGCCTTTTTCTTCCGCTTCCGCCAGCGATCTGCGATCTTCTTCGTGGACGAAGCCTGCCCCCGGCGCGACCCAGCCATTGAGGGCAGACACGACCGCCACCTCCAATTTCAAGCTGCGCATGCCTTGCGCTTGCCACAAGTATAGTTTGGAGCAGATGCTCGAGCCAAACTGGCTACGCTAGCATCTATAATTGGGGTCCCGAGTCGACGTCGAGCACGAGTAACTTCTGCAAGACAAGGTAAAAGGGTACAGCGAATCTGAGCGAGACGAGTGAAATGCCGAGGAAGACAGAGGCACGCAGCACTAGCACTAGTAAAAAAAAACTTCTTGATCACTTTATTATTTAATTTGAACACCTCGCGTCCGATACAACAGTGACGTTCATTTACGGATCCAGGCCCCAAACGACACGAACACCCCAGAACCCAGCAGAAATCGGATTGACTCACTGCGGCCGTCTTATCCGATAATACCCTACTTTTTTTCAACGACCCCAGCCTTCAACGTGTCTCCAAAACGACGATGAGGGCGCATTTATGAAGATTCATACAATACAGTTGGGAAGACGAAGAGCATGACTAGCTATAGCAAGCGCAAAACGTACCGTACAATATGACTGCCTCGACGATCTAGAGAGTGCGTCGCACGTCTCCGATTGATCGGTTGATCAATGCGTGTTTTCGCTGCGCCTCCCTCCAACGACAGTAGGTCATTTTACATATAGGACCCGAGGAAGTAGAAGAAACTCCTATCGCCTGCTCTCGGCGAGGAGGCAGTGTGCCTGTGCGTTAAACAAAACTGCTAGTACACTCGCGAAGCCACTTCCATGACCGTACTCAGGTTGAGTAGATTCATTCTACTTATAGGTCGAAGTTAAAAGATAAACCGCTACTAAAACGGCAGGTGTTTTGTGGTCCGTAAAAATGGTGTTGGGCCAGCTATGGTTGTAGAACGACATCATGCCTAATACGCGCCTGCAGCTTTCAGCATGATTATGATCGTACACTTGATTTATATCACACGTGAAGCAGAATGAAAACGGCTTTAAAACTCCACTTTAATTATTCTTATGCCTGATATATTTTGTCGAATTTGACTAGGACCGCCGTGATGTCGTCCGAGATTTCGTTGTCGGAGTCTTCCATCCATCTTGCCCAGGCGACTTTCGCCAACTGCTCCATGCTGCTTCCGGCGCTGTCGCCGCCTCCCATTGCGCACTGGGCGGCCGTGGCCGAGTCCAGAAACTCCCACACGCCGTCGCTGCAGACGAGCAGGCCGACGTCAACCTCCGGCTGCACGCGAATGACCGTGATCTCGGGCTCAGCGCACAGACCGGCCTCCCTGTGCGCGACGCAGTCCCCGAACGCACGACTCATGTTCAGCCCGGGGTACATTTCACCTGGGGTGTTCGTTTCACTGATCATAGGCCCAAAAAGACCCCGGGTCGTTCGGCATCGGCGAAGATAGAATTTGAATTCCTTAGAAGTCGCTACGATTAGCTGCCAGATACCTTTTGCGAACACCCGGTGATTGAAGAAGCCGTCGAAGAGCACCCGGCCGCCTCTCGACTCGATTCGCGCCTTCTCGGCCGGCAAACTGGGTTTGTGGTCCTCAGTGAGCTCCCGCCCCGTGTACCCTTTGCAACCGTCACGCGCGCGGCTCACCATGCACGCGCGCGAATCGCCCACGTGCGCAATCTGGAGGGGAGGTTTTTTGCTGGTGTTAGTTTCATCTGCGTGGGTGGGCATCATTGTTTTTATACGACGCTAGTCAAGAAGGTGGCGTAAAAAAAGTACGTAGATCTGGCCCTTCTTGTCGCCTTGCAGCGGCTGATACGCCAGGGTGCACGTGGAGCCACTCATCCCCGCTTGGAGGGTCGCGTGTCGCTCACCGTGCTCGATCAGCTTCTGACACCTCGCGAAAGCCTCCTTGAGCGCCGAGCATGGATCCTTTGCTCTGTTTGGGTCGTTGAGGAAGAGCTTCGGGAGCGTGTCTTTCACGAACTGCGAGAGATGGTGCCCGTGCGCTCCATGCCCATCGTACACGCCGGTGAGAAGAAACTCGTCGCACGCGTACATTATGGAGAAGGCGTCTTGGTTGGGGGATTCTGGCTTCATGCCCTTCTTGCACGCGATACCGATTCCGAGTCTATTGAGCTCCTCTCGCGTCTTCTCCTGCGCGCGCTTGGCATCTGAGGTAATTCCCTTCATTTGCTTCAATGCCTGCTACGACAGCCACACGCGCTCTACAACTGCAGTAGATGGAGATGAAGTGCTTCCAGTACAGATCGTAGCTTCATAGCTTCATACAAGACCTGTTCCTGCTGCCCCTGCCTGGTGACCCAACGTTGCTGCCGCGTCGCCGTTAGTGCCCGATCCGGGAGAGGTGGCTCCGCCCACAGTTGCCTTCTCGTCAAATGACTGCTGCACCTTGACGTCTGTGTGGTGCGAGCTCAGGCTGAGCTTCTTTTTCCCCTGCACCATGTCGCTTACGTTGGTCTTCTTCAAGAACCTGATCAGGCCGGAGCTGTCGGTGGGGACCCGGGAGGCCGTGCCATCCAGAGAAGCGGAGGCTGGCTCCTTCTTGTCGACGGTGCCGAGGGTGAGGCGGCGGCGCTCCGACGTCACGCGGCGCGTCTTGCGCCGCGCATCCGTGGTGCGAGAGTTTGACAGGTAGTCCGCCATCTTGTTCGAATTGGGATGCATTGGATCTTCTGGATGTCCCCAGGCGGGAGAGAAACACAAAGAAACAAGCCTTTCTTCTTCACTCTAATTCCGTTTGCTTGAGATCTAACAGTAGTACGTAGCTCTAGCGGCGATTAGTTGTATGCGCCGCTTAATTAAGCACTGCACTAGGCATCTCGTCTTCCCCCACCTTGAGCAGCTTTACCTCGTAATATCAAATTTAAAGCCACATCACTTGCAGAAACTGCAGCCAATTCTATGGTGCTTCTAGTTAGTATGGAAGCCTCTCTCTGCTGTCTCTCTGGCTTTTGAAGCATTGCATTTGCGGCTTTTGAAGCATGTGCTTGTGCGGTTACTGCGAACTGATCACTTAAGAAACTAAATCTGCAGGGCGCAGCATCCGCTTCCCCAGGGTTCCTGCGGTCGGCTGGAGCACCGGCACACAGAACCACTTCACTACCCCACCACCTCAACCACGCAGTCTTTCTCCTCTAAGCCCGCTCGGGTTCCACATTCAAGATTGACGTGTTTCGACCCAACAAGCAACGCTTCTAGGTAGGTATGTCGCCCTTCCCGCTCCTGTGGCTCTGGGGCCGCGTCTTCAGCTGGTGGTGCATATCTAATTCCTTATTATGAGGAACACACAGTGCCAGTGCTCACGGGAAGCACCTCCTCGCCGATCCATCTTCAAAATGAAGAGAAGAACAAGATAGTTCCGTTCGTGGTCGTCAAATTTTCAAAACAAAGCAGTGAGTGCTTTCGCTATTCTTTCTTCGGCTTTCACCGGGTCAAGTGCCCCGTAGAGGCCACCAAACATCACCTCGTCAAAGGTCAACCCTTCTTCGTTTTCGCCACCCCCGTTTTCAACATCAGCCCCCGCTGCTCGAAGATTTTCCTCCACTGCTGCTGCTTCGCGGTTTCTCCCCCCACCCAAACCCATCAAATCCGTTCCGCCAAAGGCATCCTCCTCTTCATTGCCCCAACCAACATCCTCCTCGTCTTCCTCGTCGCTGCTTCCGTAGTCCATCAGGTGCTCCACTGGGTATCGCAACAGCGCTGCCACGCCGCCCACCGCCGCGAGTTTCTCCCCGCTCACGTGCTGGCTCGAGAACACGACGACGCTGTCGCGCTTGCCCGTCATCTGCCGACACTCGTCCACCATGTCCACGTACTTGCGCCGCTCGGTTAGATCGTTTTTCTGCCGGAACAAAGAGTCGGTGACCAACAGTTTGTCCACGGCCGCGTTCTCTAACGCAAACCGGACCTGCGGAAAGCCGTAGCAGGCGCGCTCGGGGTCCTGCTGCAGGCGGCGGTACAGCTCGTCCAGGGTCTTCACGTTCTCGCTCGCCTTCGTGGTCGCGATGCGCTTCTGCACCTGGGGGTCGTCGAGCAGCTCCTGGAGGCCCTGCTTGTTGGCGGTCGAGCAGGAACCCTCGAAAAAAATCTCGCTCACCTTGCGCAAACTGCCGCCGGAAGAGGAGGAGGAGGACGCTCCGGCCCCCCCGGCCGGCGCGGAGTTCGAATTATTTGACGCCCCACCCTTGTTTTTCTTGCCTCCGCCGTTGTTCGGTTTACTGTGTGGACCACTATTCCCACCACCGCTTCCGGCGACATTCCCCCAGCCGTTGAAGTCGATCCCGCCCACGTTTTTTCCGTTGTCTTCCTTCAGCCACTTCAGAAACTCCGTCTTCAGAAAGCCCGGCCCTGCCACAACGACGCATTTCACCACCGCGAAATTTACGTGCAGTTTTATCCCTTCCACGATCTTCTCGTAGAACTTTTTCAGCGCTTTGTCGTAGTTCCCCTTTTCGAAGCGCCGGTTCTTCGGCAGGAAGGTTTGCACCTTGAACACCACCTTCGCTAGCACGTTCGTGAGGAGGAAAAACTGCGCGAGCCCCTGCGCCTGGTCCAAAAGCAGCACGCACGTGTCCGCGGAGGTTCGGATGTCGCACGCGTCCTTCACGATGTCCAGAAAGACGCTGTCCCAGCGGTCTTTCCACAGCTCGAGTTTCTCGTTCAACTCGAGGGAGATGGTGTGGTTGGCGCCGAGAGCAACGTACTCGTTGGCGGTTGCGTTCGTGCCAGAGAAGCGGAGCTCGTCGCCCGCGGCATCGTAGTCCACAGGCTTGGTGATGTCCAGCGTCAGCCGCACGCGCCGCCGCTCCTTCTGGGTGGTCCCGGAAAGCTGCTGCTTCTCGACCTGGGGGAGGGGAACAAGTGTTGACTTTTAGGTTTTTTTCGGGCGAGCGAGACAAGGCGAGTGTTGAGATCCATCAACTACAGGGCGGGATCGGAATAATTTATGGGTTTCTATAATCATTCCGAATGTACTTAAATGAACAATACCTTCCTCCAGGTTTGCGCGGTGATTTTATCACCGATCGCAGCCAAGTTGTAAACGTGCCACAAGTCCTCGCTTTCCTCCGGAATGAGGACCACGGAGCCACTTTGCGTCGCTGGGTCTATGTTTCTGCGAAGCAGCTTCATTTATCATCGTCCGAATGGGAATGTTCTTGTTGTGCAAAAAGTTTTAATTGAGGCTTTATCTACAACATCTGTGGGGGAAAGAAAATGGCTATGGCAATGGGAAAAAGTGGACTAGGACACGTTAATCATTACTTTGGATGAATGGGGATCTGAATCAATGGGACAATCCTGTTCGAGATTGGGAGAGCAACATGAAGCAGACGTGAGGGACAGGAAGTGAATGAGCAGTCTATCACGAGAATAACCTCTTGATAGCAGAAGTAGACCGAGTGGCGCACGTGCTGCTGCTGTGACTTCCTTGCGAAAAAAGAACACAGATGATCTTCCACTGAGAAAATGCAATTTCTATTTCAGCACAAGTACGTGCGAGTCATTGAGTATTTGCACATTCGCTCAGAACAGTGCTGCACGATGTGTAGCAGGTCAACATCTTCGCGGTGGCAACAAATGTGTCGCTAATATCCGCGTTTGAAGAAGTCCAACGGAAAAAACGTACGTTCGATACTATTGCCGTACAGCGCTACCCTGCCTGTGCCCATCCTTCATCCACGTAGTCCCACCAGTTTCGCGCTGCCATTTCGTCTCCCGGCACCGCTTTCGCACCGCCGTAGCAGCGCATGCCTTCGCACTTCGGCGGCTTCCCGTGCTCCCCGGTCCCCCCCCCGTACGGCCGGCCGTAATTTTGCAGCGTCACCTTATCTGCTGCCTGCAGCTTCAGCGCGTCTATCTCCTCCCCGTTCGCGTCGCGCGCCACGCTCAAGTCTCCCGCGTTTAGCACCGTGCGCTTCGGCTGAGAACCTTCGTCCCCGTCCTTCACGAACACGACATGCTCGAACTGCTCCTCCCTGTACGCCTCCAGACACTGGCAGCTCTTCAGGGTCCGGTCGATCCAGTCGCGGTGAAAGTCCTCGTACACCAGTCCGTGCTTGTCCCTTAAATAGTCCAGGATCTCCTCCATGGTCGTGGTCCCCTCCGCGAACCAGGAGATGTCTTCCGAGCAGCAATTCTGGTTCGTCTGACTCACGACCGCCTCCAGTGCCGCCCGCAAAAACTCCACGCCGAAGAGGCGGCCCCAGTGCATGTGGTCCGCCCGGTGGAGCAAGTCCAGGTGGAACGGCATAAACGGCATCGCACAGACCTGGAGGTGCAGCCAGTACTGCGACGGCGGGTAGTTCATGCCGAGCACGACATGCCCACCCTCGAACAGCTCCTCGAAACTACTGATCGCGCCCGTCCAGTAGAACTCGCGGAATTTTTCGTTTTCCCAGAAGCTGTCTCTCACCGCTTCTTTCGCCTCTGCCACCATCTTTAGCAAAAGCGCCAGGCCCTGTCTCGGCCTCACGAAGAGGTAGCGGAAGTCCGGGATGTGGGCGAACGTGGGCAGCACCAGCAGGTGGCATGGGCTGAGCGCGAGCAGGTCGTCGAACACCATGAATTTTTCGTTTTCCCGCCTGAGGGTGACTTTTAGCGGGAACTTCGCGCACTCCGACAGGCCCAGCGCGAACCCCGCGAGCAGGTTCTCGGTGTGCGAAATTGGCACCTGCTCGAGCGACGTGCCGCACGCGTTGCAGTTCCTCATCGTGAACGCGCACACCTTGCCGCAGGTGGGGTTGACGCAAACCTTCACCTTGTTCAGAAGCATCTTTCTCGCGGCCGGATACTCGCTCCCGTACGCCGCGATGGAGAAGGGGTGGAGGGGAACGGTGGAACTGGCACTGGTAGTGGTTGTGGAGGTACTAGTAGATGTAGAAGTTGTGTCTGGCGCGTTGGGAGAAGCTGCTACGGTCGGGAGGGGTACGGTGGGGAAGGTGTTCGGCTTCGCCCCCGCATAGTACCAACGGCCGACGCCGGAAGGCGCGGTCTGCGCGAAAGCGCCGCGTCGAAGGTGCAGATTGCCGGACGACGGCGCGGTCGGGGGCCGCGGAGCGCGACCCGCGGCAGGCATTTTGAAAACACGAGATAGCCGAGGACGTCGAGGACTTGGATTTTGCAGCTACACAGGCGGAGCCTCCTGTTTCTATTCTACATTTGCAGTGTTCTAACCACGCTCGATCACGCTAGGGGAACTTGGGGAAATGAACAAGAGTGGAGTGGTGCTTTGCAATTTTTACTTGAGCTCGAGACACGCATCAAGGAACCGTTTTGAACCGCTGACAAGCACGAGTCTGACGCTGACCAAGAAATTCCTCGGACCTTGACGTTACTCACAGTACAGGAAGTGTGCCGCTGTGTCGTGGTCGGTTCTACGCTTCACCTTGAGCGATTTCAGAAGTTCTGATCGTTGCCAGAGCCAGTTTCATTATCCTGTGCTAGAAGATTTGCTCCAGCCACCCGCCAAGCCCAGCGTATTATACCTCCTGGTCTAAATTGAAGCAGTATTCATTATTTTTTGCAATTACAAGCAGACATCGCCGCCGAAGAAGGCTCTACTTCTAGCCTCCCTGCAGCTGATACTTTCTCGCTTTCACCAGGTTTTCCTCGTCCCGCGCCACGCCCGCCAAACTCACCCGCAGTTCTTGCATGCCGATGTTTTCCAACGCCGACACCGCGTGGATGTAGGGGTAGATCACGTTGTTGATGCCGTCGTTTTTTTTCTTTCGCACCTCTGCGTCGTACACTTGTTCGGCCAGGTTCAGCATTTGCTCCATCGCGTTGTGCAGTTTCCATGGCGAGCTCTTGTCGCACTTCGTGAGCACGATCTGGATCGGGATTTGATGTAAAATACACATCTCCCACAGCTTTTCGTCCTGGTCTGTGAACCCGACGTTGACGTCGATCAGGGAAACGATCCGTTTCAGTTTCTCGGCCGGCTTCACCGCCTCCAGGTACCGGTCCATCAGCAGCTCCCAGTCCCGAACCAGCTCCCTCCGTTTGTCCTTCCCGATGCTTGAAGAAACGGCGCCGTACCCCGGCAGGTCGACGAGCATCAGCCGGCCCCCGACCTGGAAGCGGAAGAGATGCCGGGTCCGGCCAGCAGAGGCGGAAACCGGCGCGAATTGCGGGCTGTCGAACAGCTTTTTCCCCTTCAATTGGGTGAGGGGGTCCCTATTACCTTTATCTCCGGACCCGCTGTCGGATGCTGAAGAAGTTCCCCTTCTTCCGTCGACGGTGTCGAGCGAGTAGGGCAGTTGCTGGTCGAACTTCATGTTGTTCATAAGGGAGCTGCTCTCCACTTTATTCCCCTCCACCGCGGCGGCCAGCGCGGACGCAGCCTGTTCCTTTTCGTCGCTGAACAGGTGTTTGCGCGAGCCTCTCTGCCGGTCGGAGGGGTGCAACCCAGTTCCGCCGGACTTGCGCATCAGGTCCTCGTGAGCTTTTTTCCGCTTGTACTCGGTCTTGTGGTAGTAGTTGCCGTCTTGAAAATACGGGTTCTCCACGTGGCCCGACAGCGTCATACCTGGCGGCAGCTGCAGGTCGGCGGTGATTCGTTTCGAGTTGTTGCTCTTCGCCGAAGCCTTGAACGGCTGCACGTCCTGGCTCCCGACGTTCTTTCCCCCGGAACCACCAGTTGCCGAGGCGTTGAGCGCGTCGCCGTGCATCTTCCGCAGCGCCGAGTCAATGCGACCCTCTTTCGTGATGAATTTGTTCACCTTCTTCGTGAATTCCCGATCTTTCTTGTGGTCAATCTTCACCAGTTTCGCCTTCCTTTCCAGAACGTCGTTTTCCGTCACTTTCATCTTCTTCCTGTCGATCCAAGCCTTCGTTCCCTTTTTGCCCGCCATCCCCGGCTCGTTCCCGAATTGTTCTTTCAATTGTCGCGCCTTCCTGGTTTCGCGAATCGTCCGCACCTCGGTCAGATAGTTCTTCACGTTCGTCTTCAGCGTGTTGCACAGCGTCCCCACGGTCTGGCCTTTCAGAAGCCTGTTCGTTTCCTTGATGCGCTTCTTCAGTTCGCCCTCCATGTCTTTCAGTCCCTTTCTCCGCGCCGTACTCGACTGCAGGCTCCACCCGGGCTTCTTCACGCCCTGCTGCACGAGCTTTGAGTACTGGATGTAGTCTGTCCGCTTCTCCTGCTTCCGCACGGCCTTCATCTGCTGGCGCCAGGCGCCGAGCCCGGAGCCGCGTGCCCCAAAGAGGCGAATGGGTGAAGGACCCCCCGTTGTAAACGCCCTCCTGCTGCTCGTCGCAGTCGCTTGAGGTGTCCTTGAACTCGAAGAAGACGAAGTAGATGAGGTCGCTCTACAACTCGCTCCTCCCCCGCCGCCGCCGCCCATCACTATTCTAAAATCGCTGGTCTCGAACCCGACGGGTAGGTCCGGCACGAACCGCCCGCGGGACTGGCTGACGTCGAAGGAGGAGCTTCGGCGGTTTAACAACAGCTTGTGGTGCTCAGACGAGGCCCTGGCACGGTTCACGTCGATTCGATTCGCGGTGAACTGGTTCAGCAGGCAGTTCACCAGAGTGGATTTCCCCACGTTACTTTGTCCGAGGAAGGCGACGTGGGGGGCGCCGTTGCCCCCCTCCGTGTCGGAGAGGATTTGGTGCATGCTGTCCTTCACCAGCACCGGGAAGCCCTGAATACCCAAATTCCACAGAACGGAAGTGTACTCAAGGCAGCCGAGCTCCGTGACGGAAATCACGTCGTGGGGCCGGAACAGGTGGACGACGGGGCGAGCGAGCGTAGGCTTCTGCTGCAAAATGTTCAAGGTAGTAGCAGCAGCCCGAACGGGCGGAGACGGAGCAAGGAACATCGACTAGTGCAGCCGCGACCGGGTCAAGGTCATCATGGTCTAAGGCTATTTAAATTTTCGAACATCAAAATCAAGCGGCATGATCAGAAAGCGTATCCTTTCTTCTGACGAGCTGCAAGAAGTTGTGTTGACCCGACCCGCCGAGCACAAAATCTGAACAACTGTTCTTGCGCCCCCCAGATTACAGCAGGACAGCAATGCAGGGAACCACGCGGGAAAAATAGTACAAAGACCGCAAGCAGTAGAAGAACTGCAATATCAGGCTGAGTCGTGTGTCATGCTTGGTTTTCTCGTCGTAGTCGTTCGCCGCCATTCATTGGATGTGTCATGCTAAATGAGTCGTTGTCGTTCCTTATTGGCTCAGGCTCTGGCAGCAACCATAAGATAGAAAGAATGTTGTACAACGAGCTGCATGCACCATCGCAGCAAGCAAGTATTCGTTTCAGTCGATGTAGAAGATGTGCATAGAATGCTGCTATTCGTGTTCGTCGCTTCTTTTGTAGAAAGATTGATAGATAGATGTTGGAGACAGAAGTCGCATGGTAAACCTGCGTTGCATTCCAGAGGGAAATTTCAAAACTCGTAGGACATAGCATGAGCATGACGATGATGATTTACCCATCTATCGGGGTGTGGTGTCGATCAAAGAAAATGCTGCTTATCCATCGATCCAATGCGTATGCGGGGCCGCATGACCAAAAAACCCTCACACGTCTTCCTCGTCGTCATCCTCGTCGTCCTCGAATTCTTTCTCGAATTGCTGTTTCATCGAGTCCATCTCGGTCAGTAAGTTCTTCGCCATCGAAAACGTTGACGTGAAGCGGTAGATTGGCGCTGTCACGACGTTGTCGTACCCTACCGCTGCCACGTCGATGGTCGCCCGTTCCACGGAGATCACTTGTCCGCCTTTCTCCGTCCCGCTCTCGCCCGCCGCAGCACTTGGTTCTGAACTTGATTTGGGCAAAAAAACCTCTGTATTTCCACCGGCAGTTGCCGCCGCATTCGCCTCCGAGAAGGGCCCGGCCGACGCCCCCGGATGATGAAAGTGGTTTGCAGCTGCACCCGGCAGGCTCCACGCCGCGTCGTAACTGTTAGTTTTCCCCTTCAATATCGCCATCCCGTCGTCGAATTGCTGCATCTGCTGATGCTGCGCGAACTGCTCGTGGCCCATGTTGATGGCCGATGGTGGATACTGGGCTGAACCAGCGCCCGCCTTCGCATTGGTCGTGCTTTTGGACTTCTCGCGCGCGAGGAACCAGCGGCGGAGCGCGTGCGCAAACACCGCCAACACGTCGTCCAGCAGCATTCCTCTCGCCCTCCACTCGGGACCCAGCTGCGTAGTTGTACAACTACTACTTGGAGATCCGACTCCGTCGTCCGCAGAAGGGGCCAGCAACCGTTTCCGTAAAGCCACCAGGAAGTGCGACGTCGCGTGCCGCAGGACCGCGTGTATGACGTTGTTGTTCTCAGACCGCTTCCGGCTGCGCAGGTCCTCGAGGTACTGGAGCAACTGCGGCACCAGCGTGGCCCCCACTTGCCACTTGCTGTCCAACAACTCCGGAATCGACTCCAGCTCTGCTTCCAAGTTAGCGCTACTGAGGGCCGCTACAGTATCACGGTCTCTGTGGTCGTTGCACAACGGGACCTCCAGCGTCGCGGCGTGCTGCGGTTCTTGTTGCAGGAGGATATTTGTCTGCGCCTCCAACGCTGCGCCTTCAATTTTCTGGTCCTCCATCTTCTGCAGAAGCTCGGCCTTGACCTTCCCGTCCGCGAATTTGGAGCGGCGCAGCTCGTCCACCGCCATTTTCTCGATGCGGGCCCACTGCTTGTCGCGTGCACTCTTGTCGGCCATCTGCTGGTGCTTTGATGTGAACTCGGTGAGCAGAGCCCCGACGAGAGACCGCATGAAGCCCTCCGCCACCACATTGTACCGCTTCGCGCGCACTGTTCTCACTGTTCTCACCGGCAGGTCTGTTGAGTCGAACTCGGAGGCCATCTCGGAGGTCCCTCCGACACCGAGACCACCCGCGCTCGCCGCGTCGGTTGGAGCTGGAGGTGGGGAGAACGTGAGCTGGGTCGGAGTGGAATGGGCCTCCTTAGAGAGGAGAAAACCGTTTTCGGCCGTGGCGATGCAAGGTGTTCCGGTCAGCGTTGGCGTTGCGCTGGCGCTCGGCTTTTGCGCGGTGAAGTTTTTGTGCTGCTCGTGGTGCGCAAGTTGATGCAGGGACCCCTTCATCTTGCCCTTCTTGCTGCCTCCCTTGTTTAGCGGCATGCAGTTCTTGTCCAAGATAGGCCACAGGCTGCCGTCCTTGTCCAAGAAGTAGCCTGATTTGCAAAACCAATCGATCCATTCTGGAGGTTTTTGCAACGAAAACGAATTAATATTTTCGAATCTCAAAAGTTTCCCCACTACCTCCTTTCCCGATAGGTCCTTGCTTCAGCATGAATCCTGCTTTCGCCGGCATCCCCCCGAGCACAGGGTGTGCTGCGCCCTTCCCCTTCATCGCTCCGTTCATAGCCCACTGCTGAAAGTTGTTGTTTGCTTGCATGCCGCCTCCCTCCCCTTGCCAGAAAGAATCCTCTGGGTAGTTGAAGTTGTAGTCAACTCCCTGCCAGGCAGCGTTCGGTCCGTTTGTTACGGTAGGACCAGCTTTGTTCAAAACATACGGGTAGCCCTTCTTGCCCGAGAACTTGCCCAATGCTCCGGGTGGAGCCCCGGGGTTGTAAGTAGTAAAAGCATTAATGTAATTCGCCGCGGCGCCGGAGCCGGAGGCTGGAGAGGGTATAAATGCGCCCATCGCCGCTGCGTATGCCGCCGTCGCTGCATCTGCCCCCGCCCCGGCGAATGCTGGGTGGGAGAGGGAGTCACCCACCTCGCCCGCCAAGACGTACCCGGCCTCGCCCCCGAACTCGTTTTTGGCGAGGCGCGCAGCCGTCTTTTTGCTCTTGTAGAAGTCAGCGAGCGAGCCGATCCCCTGTTTCTGCGGGTACTTTTCGGCGAATTTTTGGAGCCGCCCGCACAACGTCTCGTAGTTCTCGAGGAAGAGACTCTTCATCATTGGGAGGAAGAAGTCGAACCTGGCGGGAGAACGAATATATAGACTGACAGCAGTTGTAGGGGAACACCAGCTACAGCATCTTCTACATCTATCGATCATGCCAAACTCTTTTCGATTCGATTCCTTCTCACATCTGATAAATGATAATGTATGAAATCTGTGATGTACTACCCTTCCGGCGTGTGTTTTAGCATGCGGTAGACGGAGACGTTGACGGTCTCGAAGTCGATGATTTCCGAGTACAGTTTATCTGGCGGCGTGTTGATCTCTTTTTCGAACCCTGGTTCACACGTGAGCGGGTGCTGTGCGAGGATGCTCTGAATGGTGATCAGCACCGACTTCACGCTCAAACAACTCTGCCACGCCGGCCCGTTCGGCCACGTACCCAGGATAGAAAGGCAGACCTGGTTTTAAGGTTTATATATGGGCGGTTTCAGTTTGGCTTATTACGGAAGAGGATTAGGATTCAAGTTAAGGGAGAAGCGGAGTCGCGTCACGGTACTGGAACGCAGGAGGAGAGAGTCGCCAAGTTAGTTCGTCAGGTTCGTCAAGATGCAGATCTATCACGTTCGTCAGGTTCGTCAGGATTTAAACTATACATTCATAGTACCTTTCCCTCTATGTAGAGATTCGGGTGGAAGCGCACGCGGTGGTCCGTGGTGCGGAAGACTACGGCCGGGGGCTGAAAGGGGTACTCCGACCCGATCTTGACGTCGAAGAAGAAGTAGCCGTCCTCGTAGGGCGTGTCCTTCGGCCCCACGATCATCGCCTTCAACTCGTTCATCTGGTCCGACCAATCCACGTAAATACCGATCGCAGCCAGGTCGTCGTACTCCGCGGCCAGCGTCTTCTGCTCCTTCATCAACCGCCCCATCTGGATGCGGTTGGGGACAAAGTCCAAACCGCTCCGAGAAGTGGTGCTGTGTGCACTGTTCGCTTTCGCCATGCCGCCTCCTGTGTCGGATCTGCGATCGGAGGGGAAAGACGAGAGGGCAGGACGGGGGGGAAGACGAGTAGCAGCTGTCGAGCGGTTTCTTCCCGCGGCCCGATGAGTGACACTGACAAGCAAAAACTGCAAGTTAACCTTCAAATTTTCTTATACACGTCGCGCAGCTGCTGCTGCAAAAACAATATTGGTGAGACCTCACTATGTAGCTACGAACACGGCTAGGTAGTAGTAGAATTCGCATTTTATTTCGAAAATGTTGCATTGCCTGAAGGTGCAAAGCCTTGGCCCTCCCTTCTGATGACTTGATGCATGTTCGAAGAAATGAATGTGTGGATTCTGGAGGTGGAGATGTTGATGTGGATGCACTATGTCATAGTATGAGAACAATTGAAGCAAGGCCCCACGGACAAACTGAGCCTTTCACTTTTCCACACGACGGCCACAGAGTAAGTAGTTAACAACAGCGGTGGTGTTTAGCTTGTAACAAGGTGAGAATTTCTTGTTACGGGCTCGGTGTTCACGAAGTACCAAAAAATTTAATTGTGAGTTTCTTCGTCGGATGTGTTTGAAACTCGCTTTTTATCACGTTCTGCATCTGCTACTCTGATGTACGTAGCTATGTATCTGCACCACAACAAGATTTTTGATAAAAAAAGAAAGTACGTATAAGTGAAGCGGAACATCGTAAATCCACCATCGTTTCCGTGGTGATAAGTAGGCCCATCATCGTGGTGGTTTGTAGATGTAGAAGTACTGGTTGCGATGGACGGCCGCACCACGGTTATCACGGTGGGTTCTCGAGCCCAGAAATGATGGACGCACTAGGATTCTGTTTCTGGGCACGCAGGTGCATAGCGTCGGAACTGACCGAACGATAGAGAGAGAGAGAGAGAAAGAGAGAGGGGGAGGGATACCACCACATGCACATACGACAACGCTTGAGGCAACCAATTGAACGGAATGAAGCTGAGTCTGTGTTCGACTTCAACGTCGCCACGAGGCTGCTACTCATGATGAAGGTGTCAAAGCTCGGTGATCGGCGATCGACTTTGTTCATTCAGCTGCGCTTCGGTAACATCGAACTGTGCGAACACTCTGAACACCATTTCTGATTCATCCGAGCTACTGGCACAGCGATGAGTGTAGTTGTCATCTACCGCGCCTATTGTTTCGATAGGATTGCTTCCTCCTCATTCAAAGCGTCAGGCAATCATGTTACAGATCCGTGCGCGGGAGTCCTGCTTTGATGTTGGTCCTCTTTCATCTCTTTGCGCAGGTTGTTCCTGGTCGAAGTCGAAAAACTTGATAAAACCTGGGCGGTCGCGTAGAGTTAGAGTTTGAGTTCGGTAAAGCGAATAAAACTTGTGAGTGTGTTCTCTCTCTCAGGCTCAATCCTGAGTAAGCGTCGCAATGGTTGTTGATTTGATCATGCGTGGTAAAAGTATTGTTGATAAAAGTAGGACAAGACGTCGGGGGCGGGGGCTCCTCCGGCCCCCGGATCTGGTCCGTCTCCTCGATCATCGGGCATCCATTTTCTCCCCCGACTGGGGCCCGACGCCGACACGAACCGATACCGATCATCTACCAATGAGTCTGCTTCCCAGGGATCGATCGGTAGAATTTTGGACAGCGATTGCGAGGATTGCGTGTGTTGATTCGTCGATTCGATGCTTCTACAAAGAGGCGCTGGCGCGTCGTGTGATGTTGTCATATTTTTACAGCTGTCCCTGGCGTTCGTCCGATGCTGCTGCGTGGTTTAGATGTGCCCTTCTACTCCACCTGCGATTTCTTTTTTATTTCATCTGCTCTAACTGTACACCGCCCGAGAATGATGATCCGTATCCGTTGTCTTCTTGGATGATGAAAGACGAAAGCAACTACGATCCTGAAGCGTTCGGATACTTTAATCCGGCGCGCAGGGTCGTTGATGTCTCTTTCGAGTTCTATGCAAACATCAATATCCGATGCTAGTGCGGCTCGTCTCGCATCAATTTCAATTCAAGCAAGCTACAGGGATATGATTACGGGCCACGAGAAGCTTTATGAAATTTAAGTTTACAATTACATGGATGTGCGTGTGTGTGGATCGTCAAATAATCCCAGCCCGCAGTAAAAAATTGCTTTCGATTGAATACTTAGCATGCTTTTTGAATAGAAGAGAGCATCGGAGCACTGCATCTAGAGCGATCGGCCACGGCGCGTACGCGGAGTGGAGCGAGAGATACACGCATCACCAGCAGACAGGCAGAGAGCCCACCATTTTTTACCTCAGGAGGATCCCGTCGATTTCTTCGAGTTTGCGCGCGGGCCGTCCAGAGAAAGAGCTCCTATCAGCCGCTTCTTCTTTCGCTCGCTCCCGCTCCCCGCCGGGGTACGCACCTCCGCCTGTCGTTGTGAGAAAGTATTAATTTACAAGGAAGAGTATCCATTGATCTTGGGCTGTGGTGTGACTTCGTACTAGCGTTTTTTAGGTGTGCTGCTGCTGCTGTCCTCGGTTTTTGAAGCTGATGCTGCTGCTCAGTGATCGATCCTGTCATCAATTTCTTCGGTAAACATTCGCGATAGCTGTGAAAGGACAATAGGGAAACACTTCTTCGGAAACCACTGCAGTACCTTTTGCCTGTCCAGTTGCGGGAGTTCCTTCTTTCTGGTGGGTGTGTGTTCGACTTCCGGTTCGCTGTCCTCTGGAATTGGCGGTTTGTCGCTTTCTGTGTCTCGCTCTTTGTCTTCTGTCGCTGATGGTGGGTCGCTGGAGGCTGGGTCATCCGTAGCCGAAGCGGACGAGGACGCGGACTCCCCACTTGCGGTCTGGCACGCGGGCGCCGCGGCGGCGCTTCCTTCCGAGGGTCCGCCGCTGTCCTTTGGTGCTGCGTTGGTCTTGGTGCCCTCGCTCATCTGGGCAGCACTGCTGGCGGCTGTTATTTTTGCGCCGGAGACTGCTGGTGGAGGAGCTACGGGTACTTCGGGTACGACTGCTTGCGCTACCTCGTGGACGCGTTGGTCCCCTCCAGTGGTCGGTGCTGCAGCCAGTATCCGGCTGGGGAACAGCGCGTCGATGAGGTTGAGGCGGGGCGTCGCTTCATCTCCCGACGTCGGCTGCGGCGCCACCAAAACGTGCAGGAAGGCGTCGTAGCTGTGCCAGAACAGACTGCGAATGTGGGTCCACTTGAAGCACTTCGCACCCAGATCCACGCCCTCCTTCACGGGCGAAAGGACAGACAAGGAACCGCTGTAGCTAGAAGACGCCGCCCTGATTTGATTTGTCGCGGGAAAACTTTTTGTTGTTTGCCTATGCCTCCCTTACTTACAGTCTACTTGCACTCCTAATTGCAACGACTTTCACTTTTCGCATAAACGGTCGTCGACAAAGTTTCTATATGAATGTAAGTAAGTACCCTCCTCTCCTGTATGTGGTGGTTTTCGAGGCTGGTTTGCTCCCTTCCTTCTCCTGTGTCTCGGCGGCGGCGACTTTGATGGTTTCTCCGTTGTACACTCTGCTGTAGAAGAAGAAGAACTCCATCACGGTGCGGATGAGGCTCAGTCTCCCCGCCTTGTTCAGCCATCCGTTCTTTATGAAGTCGCTCTTGTGCTCCCCCAACTGCAGTTCCCTCTGCCGCACCTGGAGAAAGTGCACGAGCAGGAGGCCCAGCAGAAAACTGCCGCAGCCGCCGGAAAAGGTTTCCTGCAGGTCGTGCTCCAGCAGCAGAAACTTGATGAGTTTGAGCACGACAGGAAACTCCAGTTTGGCGTACAGGGTCATCTGAGAACTGATCCACTTCGTGGTCTGCACGCCCTCCTCGGACAAGACAATGTCGGTCTCGACGTGGTTGCGCTGCTGCTTGCACCAAGAGAGGTTTTCGCGTGGGGTACTGCAGGAGGAAGCGGATGGGGGGGAAGAAGAAGACCACAGCTTCAGCAGAGGAGTGGAAGCAGACTTAATCACCTGTTGAGAAAAGTAGATAAACGTGTTTCATTCATCGGATGTGTATGTTGGGATCTCAGTGGGGACACTCGTTGTATCTTCGGGAGAAAGAGAATTAGGCGACCACGAGATGCACGGAAAATAAACTGCAGCGGTGTTAGTGCTGCTGGAAGCGCTTCTAGTTCTATGTACCTGTGACGTCTCGATTTGGTCTCCGAGTTTGTCCTTGATTTTTTCGCAGATGAGCTCGATATGCTGCAACGATGAGCTCGGAGTGCATGTCTCGGCACCGCTTGGCGCGTCCCAGTGGCTCAGGTTTTTCGCTTTCTCCGCTTCCCCCATCGCGCCACCGTCCTTGTCTTCCCGGATGCTGCCCGCTGTCGTTGAGGACTCCATCGCTGCCCTCACGCTCCGGGCACGACCCTCTCCGTTCACCTTCCCGCCAGCAAAACTTCCACTACTTTCCTCCCCGCTCCCACCACTACAACTTCCCCCCCCAAAGGAACTGGAATTGGAATTGGAACTGGATGAACCCGAACCGCAACCGCTGCCGCTACTTTTTAGCCGCAGCAGTACGTCCACGTCCGCACAGAAGAGAGCCAGGTTGCTCTGCAGGCTGCCGAACACTTCCAGTTCGCCGTCCTCCTCCAGCACCGTCGCCAGTTTCCCCACCCACGCCAGCCGCTCCTGCCGCTCCCCCTCCGTGAGCGATATCCCTTGGACGAAGGTGCGCAGCTCCGTGTCCAGCCGCGCTTCCAGTTCCTGATCGTACTCAACGTCTGCGAGTGGAGGATGATCCGAGGCCGGCTGCGCAGCTATGGATGGGGAGGATCGGGGCGTTGCGGTGTTTACTATTTTTGCATCTATCATGGGTGGCTGTATGCCCGCGGCCGCAAACCCCTGCTGCTGCAAGATCATCTGCGCGTGCGACCCATGCTGAAGCAGAATCTGCACCGCCTGGCCCTGCTGCGGGGTCATCTGCCCACTTTGGACGAGCGTCTGGATCTGCTGGATTTGCTGTTTTGCGGCAGTATCTGCTGGATTCGCGGTGGCGGCGGCCGCGCTGGTGGTCGACGAGCTGCTGCTACTCTGTGGTCGGTTCCGCTGTTGCGGCATCGCTTGATTCGCGAACGCCGGACTCGGGTATGGCGGCTGCAGCTGCAGCATCGTCCCGCCCGGAACGGGAAAGAACTGCTGGTACAGGGTTCCCGCACCGGTGTTCGCTCCCATTAGGCCCAGTTGTTGCATCTGCTGCTGCATGGCGGAGGCGGCATCAAGCGGATGCAGTTGTCCTTGCTGGAGAGGGGGCTGTTGCTGTCCTCTTTGCTGCGGGGGGAACATGCCGGTTTGCAGCTGCTGCTGCTGCGTTTGGGGGGGCAGAAACTTGTTCAGAATGCCGTGCTGCAGCACGCCCTCCTGGAAAGCAGTTATCGTGGTGGGCTGATGCGTCTGGGGAGTCGCCTGGCCTGCAGCGGCGGGCGACGATGTTGACCCGGATGAACCGCCCGACTGCAGCGTTCCCCCCAAGAGAGGCGGCTGCGGAGGGC
>RXOD01003833.1:0-49010 GCA_005223375.1 Amoebophrya sp. AT5.2 | reverse complement strand
GACCAGGTGTTCGGCCGAGAGGAGGAGGAGGAGGAGGTTCAGTAGATCAGATACAGATACATATATGACGAGGACTATGCGGTTCGGTTCTAACAGATACATTTATAAATTATCAATCACCAGCACATCACGTTGAACTCGTACAAGTACCTGCCAGTCGGGGTCCCACTCAAGGTCCGACAAAGGAACTCCATAGTTCTCGTACTTGTTCGTCGACAATGATGACGTTGGTCCGGGCGTTGCGTCCTCGCCGCCGTCCTGCTCAAGTGCCTCACTTCCTGGTGCTGGCGCGCCGCGTGAAACACCTGAAGACGTTCACGTTTGACAGAGCAGACGGTAAAGATTGCAATGGTTCAACAAGATTTCGAGTGAGTGTGGGCATGTGAACAACCAGGTTCGGGCTCAGCGGTTTGTCTTCGTCGCACCTGCTATGTATCGCATTCGGCATCAGGTTCAGGTGGGGAGCAAAAGGAAAAGGAAATCAAATGCCGAGTTGTAGGTACTACCTGTCGTTGTCTGCGCCCGGCCGGAGCGAGACGTCGTGTTCTTCGCCGACTTCTCACCCGCCGAGGTCGACGCAGACACTGTTCGGCCTCTGTCGTCCCGCTCGTCTGCGTCGACCTCGGTGGAGGTCTTTCTACCGCCCCTCTTCTTCCGGATTCGAAGAAGGTCGCGAATCGTCTCTTTATCATACCAAATGTCGACGTACACGCCGGAATCGAGTCCGGCCGCGACGAAATGCGTGTGCAGGTACGCGTCGCAGTACCTGTTCGGCGCCCCAGGACTTATTCGAAAGTGGGGGCGCGCGCGCGCTCGAATTATGCAACGAAGTTATTATGAAAGAATGCGCACAACGTATCGGCTGTTGAAGCATAAGCTACTCAGTCTCAGACTCACGCCGTTATATCGTTTTACTTTCATCCCTACGTTGGTTTACATCAGAATCATGAAGACGTGCATGTGCATGTGCAGGAAAGTATAAAAGAAGCCTACGTAGTACCGCTTGTATTCTTCCAAATTGGTTGCGACCCGGTGTACCGGGATGCTCCGCATGCGCCGGTAGCCAGTATTCAACCAGACGTTGTAGTGGCTGTAGTATGAGGAGAAGGCATCCAGTGGGAAAAAACTGTCAAGATTTAGCGGCTCCTGCGCACAGGTCCTCCAGGAGGTGCTACTCGTACGGGGCGTCAAGGATAGCTGCAGCTGGAGGCCCGCGTTCCAGTCGTGGTCGTGGTCCTGTGAAGCAGCGGATATGTTGCGCGCGTCTACGTCGAAGACGGACGTTGCGTCGCGAGAGCCAGAGCCAGCAGAGGAGGCAAGCGAAACACCGCCGACATCCTGCGACGAAGCGGTCGATGACGGTGTGGACTGCTGGAGGCCGGGCGGACGCTCCGAGGAAAAATTCGTATTCGAGCCTGGTCGTGTTGAAAATTTTGCTTCATCAAACGCGCAGCAACAAAATCTGCCTGTCGACGTAATCAATCAACTTATACTACGAACAAAAACTACAAAAAACAAAAACAAAAGCATAAAAATCTGTACTTTTTTTATAGCACTATTATATAGCGCTTACCGTCGGAATCGCGTATAATGCTACTATGGTTGTAGTTATTGATACAATCGCCTAGTCGTGTCGGGGTGGAGGGCTCTGTTCTCGCTGGGGAGTTGATCGTCCCGATGCTGCTCGCCCCACTCACCGTGACGGCTCTACTCCGCGTCTCCGAACGCAGAAAGTCCTTCAGTTTCATTTGCGCCCGTCGGGCGTCCAGGTCCTGCCAGGCACCGCGATCCGTCTTGATCCACTGAATCACCTTTTTCACCGCGGTTTTATGGCTGCGCTTGTACTTATTCCACGCGCTCGGCCCCAGCGCGTTCCGCCCGGCCCTGTTTGCGGCTTCCACAACGGAGTCGCTGTCGAAGTCGCTTCCCGGTCCGTTCGTCGTGCAAGGGTCGTCTTCCGACCGTCCGTCCGCGTGGTCAGACCGGCTGTGGCTACTCAAAAAATCATCATCGTCGCCGTGACGAGTCTCGTCCTTGGACGTAGAAGAGTCCAGGACGGCGTCATCGTCTAGAGGAGTAAGGATCACTTCGTGCTCATCCGGATCGAATGTGTCCGTGATGCGCTTGTGGTTGCGGTTTGGGTCCACGTACTGGAAACTCAGCTCCGTACCCTCCACCCACAGCTGCGTGGCCTCCAGGTACCCAATGTTGAACTTGATGCAGAACCCGATCTGGGAGTAGAACCACGACGCCACGCACGAGGAGACCCGGTAGGCGAGCGCGGACCCGAGCAGGCTTTCGTTGAGTATGGACGCGGAGGGCAGGCGCAGTCCCGCCAGCCGCTCGAGGATCATGTCGTGCTTGCTTTGCTCGTACAGCACCTGAATCGCCTGCTCGAGGGACACGTCGGAGAGCTTCTTCTGTGCGGGAATGGCGTACACAAAGGTGTTGAGGGCCATGGTGGAGAGTGGTGCTGCCCGAGGACCGTGGCCGCCATCGCTGTCGTTGAAACCGCTGGAGTCACCAGTGCTCGTGCACGGACGGTCGTGCAGCAGATGATGAGGGTCTTCACAAAGATCGTGCTGGTGGCCCTCTCCGCGGAACGTCGTGCTGTTTTCGGGGATGTCGTGCATGCTGTCGTCGGCTCCGCCGCTCTCCGATGGAAACAGCTGGGAACTCGTTCGCACCATCGAGCGCCGGGTTCCACCGGCATTGCCATTGCGCCGCATCGATTGCAGAAGACGCAGTTGCCGCATTGTCACGGGCCGGATAGGCCCCACCTTCTCCATCGGAATGCCGCTCCGGTCCGCAAACGCAATCATGGAAGATTCGATGGACATATCTGACAGTTGGAAATGGCGGATGTGCACGTTCATGTTGTAGCTTTACTTCAATATTATGCAAGAATGAGTCTGAAAATCCTGACTGAGACTGACGTACGTTTAGTACTTACACAGCAGCCCATGACAACATCAGCGGTAGCGGTGCAGAAAGGGTTCTCAGGCTTCTAGTACAAGGAGTGCATGTGCAGCAACATTTTTCTTTTTAATACAAAGAAACAGCATGATCGCGCATAAATTTCTGATACCTTTCATCCGGAAGTCGAGTTTCATCCGGGATCCGCACTTGTAGGTGCAGTCAAACTTGGGCCGGAAGTCGCCTTGAAGCAGCTCTATGGGAATCGGGAGACGAGCCCGAAGTTCGTCGAACTGTTCCATGGAAAACGGTGGCAGACCTCCGTCTCCTTCTTCTCCATCGACTGTTACTGTACCGGTGCACGTCGCGCTACTCGTACCATCAGGATCATCATTACAATCGATGTCTACGTGCTTATCCTTAGAGTTGTTGGTCGGTAGATCACCGCGGCACTCAGCGTCATGATTCACATTTCTGCCCGTAGCCGGTTGCTCGCTGCTTTCCGTGGTGTCCTTGGCGCCCTGGTCGGCTTCGGTCTCATTGCCCGACGTAGATGAAGAAAGAGCTGCTGCTATATCACCGGCGTCGAAGGGAGTAACAGTAACTGCTGCTGCGGTACTAGTACCCTCCGTAGGCTCGTCCGTCTTCCCCTCGGTCGCAGAAGCTGCTACGGCCCCCTTGCTCTGACCCGGACCGTTCGCGTTCGCCGGCTTGGTGACTCCGATGCTGGCCATCAGCAGCGTGTTCTGGTGCGCCGAGTGCAGCGCGCGCGTCTGCCGCACCTTTTCACGCCGCTCCGCCTCCTCCGTGGCGTAGGAGACCAACGCCGGAGGCGTGCCAGACCGCAACGTCCAGCACATGCTGGGATCAAGCTTAAACTCGTCCCAACGGCGCCCCGCTAGACGCTCCTCCACGACGTCGGGGCGAGCACGACGCCCGATCACCTGCCGTACCCGGAAAACTGGATTCAGCGCCCCGTTGTTGCCCTCCTTGCGCCCGATCAGACGCAGCGTCGCCGAACGAGTGGTGCCTGGAGGTGAAACAAAGTTGACGGCGGATGCTGGCTAACCACGCAAGAAATACCAATGAATACGCCCACGATACACATCAGAATACTGTTCCAAAACCAAAAGTACTGGAATGCAGTACGTAGCCCAGGCCAGAGCACACAGTACGAAACATGACGATCATCGCTCAACAGGCGAGCTCGGGAGACTGCTAGATTTATCCAAAAATTGTTGGCCACGAAGAGAGATATGAAAGGGGCGAGCAATTTATATTTATTCAACGTAAATTATGAATTCCAATTGAAATTTGGTAAAAAGATATAGTAGCGCAGTTGTACTTTGGTTTCCAGAGAAACGCCACAGCCAGAGCAGCAACTGAGTCGCGGACTCCGCCTTTTCGCGACGACGCTCGACGCTGCAATCGAAGTCAAAGATAAACGCCAGGTCGCGAGAGAACTGAAGCGTTCCATGGCGGATTCGTGCCGAGTTTTTGAACCTGAGTTGATGTAATTGTGCGTGCGCAGCAAGCAAATGGATCATCTGAACCTGAAGATGAAGATATAATTGGGCAGAAACTGGACTACGAGTACGATCTTCACGGTGAGGTCCATCTACCTGCAGGCGCAACACGATCGGTATCCTGGGGCAGCGGCCATGACAGAAAAAGCGAAATGACTCAGCCCCCCTATGAATTGAAAGGAGAAGTAGGAGCGGAAGCAGCCGAAAGGACTGGACTAGGAGAGCGGGAATCCGCAAAATACACCGAAACCGAAAGGCCCAGCAAGATGACAGTATCATTAGCTGTGGCCTCCCACGTTCCCCGGATCCGACGAAGGCACAGGCGGAACGACGTCGTGCGTCTCTCCGTCCGTTTTACCTCACTCCCCTAGTCGTGGGACAAGCTCCGCGGCCGAAACTCAAAGATAATAAAATTTAAATTAGTAAATAAATATATGTTGTTGTTGTTGTCGGTTGTGGGGCGGGGCCACGTCAAAGTCTTGCCGCCATTGTTAATTATCGCGCTCTCCTTTTCTTCTCGGACTCAATGCACTATCTTGTTCTGTGTACGAGCGCTTTGGCTCATCGGTCAGGAATGGGGACCGATCACGAGCAGCTTTCTAACGACCTCACCCCGACTCCTCCCCACCCCAAAGCACCCACCGCCCCCTTTCTGCCGCGCAGTCCCGTAGAAACCCGACGACCTCTTCTGCCGTCGACTCCAAATATATCTACCCAGTACTTAGTTCAAAATCCTACCCACTACTTAGTATAAATTAATAAATAAATATATCTACCCAGTACTTAGTTCTACCCAGTACTACCCAATACCTACCCTAGTTCAAAATCTAATCCGACCACCTCCCCTGAAAGGTAAAATACCTGAGCATGAGGTCTTCAAGCAGCAGGAGTTCGAAGGATTCGCGCGCCACTAGTTTGGAGAGGTTTTTCTTCAAGATCATGCCGAAGGCCTCGTGGTTGGCGGTGCCCGGTTCCGATCGCTCCAGGTCTCCCGGGATGTCTTCGGCGTGGAACAGCTTGTCCAGCTCCTTGTGTTTCCCGCACCAGCAGCGCTGTATGAACGCGCTTCGTGAGTCCTTGTCCAGGTGGTTCACTACCAGCATCAGCACTCGTGGGCCGTCGTGCAACTGGGTGACCTCTCGGTCAGCGTCGGTCTCCTCGGCAAGCGCCTCCTCCGCCGTCATCACCACCTTCACGGTGCTGCGCTGCTGGTGCTGCGCTCCCATGTTAATGTTGCTGTTGCCCCAGGAGTTGTATCCGCCCCTCGCACCCGCATGAGTACCGCGGCTGGGAACCGGCTCCATCACACGTTCGGCCTGCTCCACCCGACACAGGTTGAAATGCCGGACCACGCACCGCAAGTCCTTCCGCGTCAAATTCTTCGGCAGGTTCTGGAGCAGCAATTGGGGGGTGAACAGCTGCTGCTGGCCCCGGCTGTTCGACGAGCCGTGCTGGAGGTGGTTTCCAGATGTTCCTGGCTGCATCTGCAGCAGCCGGGTGCCGGCGCCGGTCTGCGAGGAAATAGTCGAGGAAATAGTCGAAGACTGACCGGTGCAAGACGTCGCGCTGCGAAGAGCGTCGGAGTGGACGCTCGCGGGGCCGGATCCGGCGAGCCGCGTACCAAACGAACTGACGCTCTGACCGTCGAGGGACGTCTCCGCCGGATTGATGCGAAAATTTCGGGAGACATAGCCAGAGGAGCCGCCAGAGGAAAGTATAGAAGACCCACCCACGGCTGAGCTTTCGCCGTCGTCCGGGAGCAAACCACCAGTCGTCTGCTTGTACTGCTGCTGGTGCCCAGGAGTTCCTGTTTTTTTTTTGATTTAGGAATACGTTTACTCGTGTATTGCGCTGACGTCAATATACTCAAAGTCGAAACCATCTTGATCTCTCACCGTCACCCCTTCCTACGTACTACATACTTGTTATCGACGAATAAAAGAAAAAATAAAAAGAGTAAAGATAATTGATAATCTCACCCCCGCTGGAGCTGAGCGTGTTGCTCGCGGTCGCGTGGTCTGGCGTGGAGCGGCTTCCCGAGTCTTCATCAAGCGTGTTTCCCATCCAGTCGAAGGCTCCCCGGTACAACAACGCCTTGCTGCTGCCTGACGATTTTCCTTCCGACGTCCTATCGCTGCGGAGGGATCCCGTCTCTGGTGCCGACCTCCGCGTAACGTTGCTGTTGGGGCTGCCACTCAAGTTGTCGTGAACGCCCATCCCTCCTTCTCCCGCCACTCCCCGCCCTGTCATCTCGATGCCCCGACGCATGTGCGCGCCACATTCGGTGTGGCGAAGAGGAGCTCCTAACATGGCGTCGCGATCTGTTTCGGAGGAGGCTCCCTGAAACGGCTGCTCAGAAAGCAGCTCCGCATTTCCGGGGGCGCCGCCGGCTCCTGCGCCCCCCGTGGGATCATCAGACTTGTTGGGGTCATTGATATCACGTTCCATCAGACGCCATAGCATCTGGGCCTGCGGTATGCGCTTCAATTCAGCCGAACTCAAACGGTTGCCCTGCGCAATCGCCTCTGTGAAGATTTTGACTTCGATTTAGATTTGGCATTTTCGCTTTGTCGAGTTCAGAGAGATCGATGATATAATGGATTGCTGATGAGAGCCGTAGGAGGAGGAGGACGAAAGGAAGCATCTGTGGATGCGTAAGCGTATTCGTATACAAGTTTACTGTATAGTAGAGTCTATCCCAGCTCCAGCAGGCTGGGGCTCGCACAGAGTCCATGGGGACTCTGGTGTGCGGGGTGGCAATATGCGTAAAAACAAGTGGTCACGTCTTGGTACTGCAGTACTGCAAGAAAGCAAAGTATGTTAGAAACGAAAATGATCAGTCAGAAAGGATGTTCCTAGATTGGAGATTAAGAAAGGTGTAGGTGAACTCGTACCTGCGGTGTCGAACAATTTTTGCATAGGTCTTTTCGTCGCGTCCAGGCCCCCATCGTCTAGGTCGCGCAAGAACTGAGGCTCTTGGTTTTCTGGGTGGTGTTCCGCCAGCGACTTGATCATCAGGTCCATGCGCGCTAGGATCGCCCGGTCCATCTCAGCGTGTTTTCCGCTGGGAACCACCTGCGTAGCCGTTGCTCGTCCCGCAGCAGACGCAGCACGACCAGCAGCGGACGTCGTCGTGGTCTGACTGTGATCGGCTGTTCCTTCTACCATGCTGATCTCTTTCTCTACACCACAACTTCCCGCGGCTCCCGCAACAATTTCCGCAGACGAGGATTGGCCAAGTGTCGGCTCGGGCGAAAGTGAAGTGGCTCCGTGATCATTATGTCTTGTGGTTAATACGACGTCGCTTGCGCGGACGCGATTCGTGATCTCCTGCCTCGCCTCGATATCCCGGAAGTTGTTCGGCGTGCTCGTTCCGGCCGTCATGGTAGCAGACGAAGTGGTGCAGCGTGTCGCTGTAGTAGCGTCGCCCCCTGTAGCTGTTGTTGTGCTCGGGATGTCTTTGTCCTCCTCGTCAGCAGGGTGGGTGCGCTGGAGCACAGACAAGGCGGCAGCCGCGTTGGCGCACTGCAGAATGCGACGCATCTGGTTCTCGCGCGCTGTGAAATTCGCCCGGCTCCGGCTGTTCATGCTCTTGTGAGCCTTCTTCGACCCCCCGCCTCCCGACGACGTGGGTGCACCGCTTCGGCTCGACCCGTCGTGCTGGCTCGACTTGGGCGCGGTCAGACATTTTTGATGCTGTCCATGTTGAACTCCGGGCGCTGCGCCTCGTCCTCCGTTTCGAG
Source organism: Amoebophrya sp. AT5.2 (assembly GCA_005223375.1). Classification (NCBI taxonomy): domain Eukaryota; class Dinophyceae; order Syndiniales; family Amoebophryaceae; genus Amoebophrya; species Amoebophrya sp. AT5.2. The sequence goes on along the minus strand of RXOD01003833.1, from coordinate 40,825 downwards.
CAGTGGAAGTGGTCGTGTAACTCCGGCTATCTTCGGCGCGAGTATCGCCGCCGCCGCGGCTGCTCGGCGGCTTGTAGTTGTAAGTGCCCAGCACGACGTTGCCTCGACGATCGCGTTCGATGCGGTCACAGTCCCGATCTCCTGCTCCGTTCGTTGCACCACGAGCACCAGCGGTCGTGTAGTCGACGCGATATCCCGGATCTCTTTCTCGTGCTGTGCTGGTGTAGTCCACGCCCTCTGGTGCTCGTCGCTCGCCTCGCGCTGGTTCCCCCGCTCCGACGCGAAAATCACGCGTCGGATGCTGCAACGGCTGCTGGTACCGCAACCGCATGTCGTGCTCGTGATCTACTTCCGGTTCATTTTTATACGACGAGAAAGGCAGCCCGGGAGGTGGAAAATCGCCGCGCCGCTGGTGCTCGTCCACCGACGGTCGTTGTGGTGCCAGCACGTGGTCCTCCATGTTGTCTCGCAGGCGGCCCCGGTCGCCCCCGCGCGAAGTAGAAGGTCCGGCGCCAGCATGAGGATGCTGCAAATTATCACGAGGCAGACCACGGAGGTCGCGCCGAGGATCGTTGTTGTAATATCCGCCTCGGTGCTGGTGCACAGAGGTGGCACCCATGGTACTGCCAGGGGGTCCGCCGTGGCTTCCCCCGCCCCGCTGCAACTCGTCTTGGTGGCGGCCGTAGGAGTTGGAGTCCGAAACCGAACTATAATCATCAACATCACGACCGCGATCCATAATATTGTTGTATCCTGCCCCAACATTATCACGCCCCCTGTAGTGCCCGGGAGGTGGTGGATCAATTCTCCTGCCGTCATTCCTGCCGTCGCGACGGTCGGGACCGCCTCGCCCGCCTGGCGGAACGTCGTAGACGGACGATGAAGTCACACTGTCCAGATCGTAGTCGCGAGGGAACGACTGAGCTTCCAGGTGCGACGATCTGCCGCCCTTCTCGTACCTATCGCTACCGTAGCCGTATCTGCTCGACGACATGGGCCCACCGGAATTGTTGTACCCTCTCTCACCTCGGGACTCCCGCAAGGGACCGGTTCCGCCCCGATCTTGATCTGCTCGGCCGAAGTAGTTGTAGCTGGCAATATTGTTGTCGCGCGAGGAGCCAGGAGTGGCACGCGGGGACGGCGGGGACATCAACCCGGGATCTCTTGCGCGAGGAGGTCCAGCAGGAGGAAGCCCCCGCCTGCAGAATTCGTTGCTGCCATACTGGCCATCACCTTCGCGTCCACGTCGCTGCTGCTCGTCGTAATAGTACGAGTCTTCGCCGCCGCCGCGCCGGTCCGGCGGATACCCGCCAGCGTAGGCGTAGTCGCGAGGACCTGACAAGTGAGGTGGACCACGACCCGAACGGAAGTGGTCGTAGTACGCCTGATCCTCGTTTTCGTAAGTGGAAGCCCCAACATTCGTCCGCGTGGGCCGCAGAGCGTTTCCGCCTTTCCCGCCTCGAGACAGAGCTCGGGCTGTCTGGTGCTCGCAGGAATCGTAGTTGCTCTCCACGTCATCCGGGTGGCGCAATCCGCCACCTCGCGTGCTGGGGCTGCTGATCGTGTTTCCGTCGCCGGGGCTTATTCCTGCAGAAGGTCCAGCTCGTCCGCGCTCATCTCTGCTCGCCGCCGCCGCATCTTCACGAGACGTGTTGTAGTTCCGATACTGGTTGGCGTTGAGGTTGCCGTTGTGGCGGTCACTGGGGTCATTCGCCGTGTTCTGGTGCTCCTCAGAACGTCCGCCGAAGCCCGGCGGTGGCCTCGTCCTGTCCACGAACTGCTGGTTACTTTCGGCCGGATACGTCGACGAATGTCCGCCGGCACCGCGCCCCAGCTCCGAAGGGTCCTGAAGACCACGCGCTCTGGTGTGCTGCGGGTCGCCCGGCGTACGCCGGAATTGTTCGCCACTGTCTCCACAAGCATTCAGGAAGTAGTCGTACTGCGCCGCGAAGCTGCTCAAGCCCTCCCCGTCCCCGCTTCCGTCCACCTGGTGCTGCTGCAAGTACTGCTGGTCCACGGGGTTCTTGCTAGAAGCCGCGGTGCCTTGCTGCAAGTACTGTGGTCGCGTTGGAGGCCGCTGCTGCTGCTCGCGGTTGTCGTATACATCATTGTAGCCGGTGCTGTCGGCTGCCGCGGCACCACTTCCAGCTGTCGTGTCGTGATACGCAGCGCCACCGTGCAGAACCTGATGATTCCGAGCCTCTTGCTCCGGAGCAGAAGCACCAGCAGAGCCAGATGATGAAGACGCCACTTGGACGTTGTGCCGGGACGTATGGTAGCTTCCCGAGCGGTGAATCTCGTCCGCCGGTTGTTCAACGTCTTCGATGTTGGAGGTCCCCGGATCCAGCTGCGCTGGAGCATTCCCATTCCCACCATGAGAACCGCACGGGCGCGCTAGCGGGGCCACCATTCGACTGCTGTGGACCGCAGCCTGGCTCGTGGTCGGCGACAACGTGTTGGCCCGCTGTGAAGTAGAGCCGTTCTTCCCCCCCAAAGCAGATTTCGAGCTCGAAGCGGGAGGGTAACCTTCCGAGGGGTAACCTTTCGACGCACCATGAGTTGTCCCGCCTCCCCCGCGTTCCTTCATGCTCCGCAGACTGGGCGAACCGGAGCCGGAGGCCGCTGGAGCTGCTGCTCCTGCGACCACAGGCACAGCGGCCACCCCCTTCTTCGCTTCGCCGGCGCCTCCACCCGAAAAACTACCCACACCTCGGATCAGAGACGTCAACAGGTCCATGGTGCCCTCCTCGCCCCCCATAGGGGAGACGCAATCCTCGCCCCCCATAGTACGACCCTGTCGTTCTTGATGATGGGGCAGATGGGACTGGGACAGCCGTTGCAACTGCTCTGCCAACACTAACGCGGCACGGTCGCGCCCCAACTGCTCGCTGGCTCCCTGCAACGCCTCGAGCACGGCGCAAATCACTGCGTCGCGGGTCTCCCTCTCACTCCCCGCACTGTTTTCCACGACCACTTCTTGTTGATGTCCTCTGGCCACAGAAGAAGCAGACCCTCCGTGCTCTTCCTGATCTTCTGGTGCTGATCCACTACTTCGCGCCCCACCTCCGGCGTTCGTGTAGTTGCGGTCGGGTTCAAAGCCCAGCTTGGGAGGCGGCTCGAACGCATTCTGCGCTTGCAGCTGCCTCTGATCTCCCCTCATACTAGTGTCGGCAGCGCGATCGCGGTAAGAACTGAAATTCGACGCGGGGACGGACGACTGATGCTGGTGCTGCGCCGGATGCCGATTATCATTGTATCCCGCCGCCCCACGAAGATGGTGGACAGAGTGCTGCTGGTGTTGCGCGCCATAGTAAGGATATTCCGCCGTGGAGGTCGGGTAGGAATTATAGCTGCCATGGTCGTGGTATCCGAGCTGGTGCTGGTGTGGGTGCGCTCGCAGATCCATGTTTGTATCGGGTGGCAGCGGAGCGGCTTGCATCGGCGGAACGGTACTGCTCGAACCGACGGCTCCGCGCGGTCCCCCCTTGCGAGATTGCCATTGTTGCTGTGCGTATGTGCCGTCGTACTGGAGATGGCTGGTGTACTGGTTGTGGTTGCCGTGACCTCCCTTGGTGGAGCGGTACTGCTCGTTGTTTGCGTAACCACCACGCTGCATCTTGTTAGGCTCGGTGTCGATCCTGCTTGTACTTTTTGTCGTGGTTATCGGATGTCGCGGCGTCGGCAGGAGGTTGCTTAATAGTACGCGAAGCGCAAGCCAAGCGTAACTATCAGAAGTCCGATAAACTTTTACGCTGCAAAAGCTGCTGCTGCTGCTGCAGCGAGCTTCAGCTTTTGCTTTATTTTTACACTACTCATACTTACTTTTATGTGCTTAATACGGCACAGCCTGCGCATGGCAGACGGAAGATACGGTAGAAGATAGAAATGGTTCTTATGTTTTTTGTAAACCGACTTAGACCGAGTACAGTCGTTTTTTTAGCAACCTGCGTTGCTTGTTTTTTCCCTACTTGAAATACAATTTCTATGATAGATATAATGGCACGGTTTCATCGGCGCACTAGACTGCTATCGGCCCGCCTTGTTCTTGTTCCTACGTCAAGTTTGAAATGGGGGGCTTGTTTCCGCGTTGCCAGCTACGACGCTGTTCCGCCGACGGCGCTGCAATAAATTGCAGCTGATCCTCTGAATATGAATGTAAAGGTAATTGTAATGACAAGTTTCAGAAGATGTCAGAGTCCGATGGAGGTTTGTGGCGCACCGCGTGTCGAGCGGTAGTCCACCGAGATCTACCTTCAGCACGCTATTAAAGTGTCCCTCGGTCTGCGGGGGGCGCTTTGGTGATCAGGGCGCAGAGGCAGCTCCGTCACTAGCACACTACATCAACGTCTGTTAGTTTCTGAAACGGACGCTACTGCGGTTGCCTTTTCATTCGTCGAGCTTCAATCAAGGAAGACAAAACCCAAACCCCAGAACTGAGGTCATTGTACGATGGCCGCATTCAAATAGTGAATGTAAAAATCGCGATAAATCTGTGGTCGTGTCTAAGTTTATTAAAAACTTCTACGCATCAAATTAACTTGGTTTGTAGAGTTGTCTCCAGCAGTGCCTACTTTTCCAAAAATTTCGAAGGTAAGTTGATCTTCGTCACAATCTTTCTCACGCGTCGCTATAGATGTAGAAACCGTTGGAACGTCGTCCACGTCCCTGCACATTTTTTCATCACGCTCATTGGATTTCGGGTTTGATTCAGCAATGATAATGAATTGCGAACATATTAGATTGATAGTGTCGTGGTCTTCGTCTTGGTCATATAAAAATCAGATTGATACGCTGTTTGATGTTGTGTTCTGCATCGACAGTCCGCGCGTGGGACGCCGCTGTTCATCGATCGGTAGATAGTTCAAGAATGATCGGTGATCCGATCCTTTAAAATGGAACCGCTGAGACCGTGGAGAGGGTTTCGGGATTAGGGTCGTCGACGTCAAAAAACATGCTGAAAAGTGATCTGTGGCGCAGAGAGATGAGGACTGACAAGAATAAGTACGTACCGCACGGAAAATCGCGGACCAATCCGGTTGAATCAAACAACACGAGAGCTATTTTGGTAGGGTGAAGATGCGATCCGAGATGAAAGTGCACGTGGCTCATGATCGACGGCCTACGCCTAGTGGAACAGTGCGGCACTGCTATCGCCGACTGGCGGTAGAGGCCGACATGCGCTTTGAGCAGTTTGTTATACATGGCTGGCCAAAAGCAAATCCACAGTCAGAGGCCTCGCATGTTTATTTCATCATGCGCCTAGCAGAGGCACAAGAGCCTCCACCTTGCATTCGAGATAAAATTTCTTTTCGCGGCTATCGCTTTTGTTGATTGTTGTTGTAGCTTTCCAGCCACCGCCTCCTGTGTGCTTGTGCTTCGAACAGAAATCTCATCCGTGCCAATATCTCTGTATTCCCGAGTGAGTCTAATAAAGTGTACGTAGAGGTGGATGAGAAAAGAACAAACTAGCCGCTGGGAGTGCTCGTGCTCGTGCACTAGTAGCACTGAAGTGACTATTGCATATTTTAGTGATGTAAATTCTAACCTCCAAGTCCGAGCCGAAGCCAGGCCGAGCGGTAGACGGCCAGGATCTTCGGATGATGCGACGTTGAAGATAAAGACAAAGAGTGCTCCCTCGCTGCTCCAGCTGGTTGAACTTTATCATCTTGCTCTTGGCGCTGACGATGAGTTGTGCTGCAGATCAGACTCAAACGCGACGGTCGCATGGCACATGCTCTGCCGCGGAGCCTGAGAGCACTGCGCTTTCGTCGAGCAATTCCCTATCTTATCCATGTATGAGTGGTGAAGTAGATCTTGGCCTTGCGTATGAGTTTTTCAACAGCATCATATCTGGTTCCCCTCCCCGGATTTGTCCGTGCAGATGAGGTCGTTGGGGGCGTTTTGCGCCTTCCCGCAGGCGTAGTTGAGCTGGTCCATGATGGCAAGGAGACCGGTGTCATTCGACTCGAAGTACGGGACGTTCTCCGTCCAAATGATTGGCTTGAAGTGCTGAATCACCTTCTGGGCACCCATTATTACCGCGTTCTCCATGCCCTCCACGTCGATCTTGATCAACCTGGTCGAGGTCGTCGTGAAAGAAGGACTTTGAGTTTGATTCGAAAGATAGACTAAGATTATGTTTATGAATGATAAAATCTACAACTACAACTTTATTTTATACTGACAGGGGACTAGGACTACCGCTTTCGCTCTGGACGAGCTCGGTCACGCAGTTGTAACTAAAGTTTCTTCAAGTTAGTCAGACTTTAAGGTATGATCCGAGAACTTGAAATAGCGATAACGAACGCAACGTCCACATCCCCCCTGCTCTTGGGTTCGTTGGTGGAAACTACATGCACTTCCCGAAATTATAAGAGCTTTTTGGTACTACCTACGTATACTTTAATTAAACACGGCGTACAGTGGTAAGTACCTCAAATTGTTCACTTCCGGCATGCGTATGCTCTTTTGCGAGAGCAGCTCGTCCAGACTCGCTTGCATCACGGTTTCCGGCTCCATTTCGTAATCGTACAGCTGCATGGCCTGCTCCTGTTTCATCCCCTCGTCCTGGGATTTCAGTTTCACCCCGCCGGGGGAGGAGAAGAAACGGAGCTGGGGGGGCCGCGACTCGAAGCTGCCCATGTTCTCGCCCAGCCCCATGTTGTACGTGTACACGTTTATGCAGAGGAAATTTGTCCCTGTCCCAGTTTCCCAGGAGTTCGGCTTCGGGCGGGGGGTTGCGCTCCTAGTCTCGTGGCTAGTTGTGTCCGGAGCTGCGTCGGGCGGGGGCTTGAATTCAGGGACCCCGAGCAGAAGCCTTCTCCCATACTTATTATGCTGTGTCCCAACTCGCTTCGACGCCTAAACACCCCTAGGAAATTAATATGTCCCGGGTTCCTTGACATTCAGACCCGGACCTAGACACCCCCAGAAAATATGTCCCACTTTTCGGAATGGGTTCCAAATAGTTGAAAAAGCTGCGTCGGGACCTGAGTACGTGACTCCGATTGCAGACCTATAGACTCCGCGCGACCTCTGGGCCTACTTTTCGGGACACGGACAAATTTCCTCTGCATAACGTTCGACAACCCATTAATCGCGACATTCGCCGTCAAAAGCTGGTAAATCCAACGAAACGGTTCGAAAGAAAGCACCTTGCCCTGGCGACCAACCTGTCGAGTTGTAAAAGCAAATTTATTCAATGTCACTATTTTTCTCCATGAATCGAATGCATGCAAAGAAGCAAGGTGAAGAATCATTTTCCTAAAACTGCATGAAAACTCAAAGATTCAATAGGGCATATTACCCTCTCCGCGAAGGGGATGGTGAAGGACCCCAGGTTTGCGCCCACGTCCACCACGACGTCGCCTGGGCGGAGCAGCGACTGCATTTCGTAGGATTGCAGGACGTTCATGCTCCCGAACTCTTTGATCCAGTGCCCGATGTTGGTGTCGTAGAACGGCAGTACGAACGCGTGGTTCCGCCCCCGGGGGAGCACGTAGGTTCCGACACTGGCATGCAGCTCGCCGGTCACCGTCCCGGGGCCCTGCGGATTGTAGTACTCCGACTCGGGAGTGGCCTGCCCGCGCAACTCCCTCTCAACGTCTTCCGGGATCTGCGGAACAGGATCCCTGAAGTTGGTCACCAAAGAAACAGGGTAGTGCTGCCCGAGAACATCGATGTCCTGTTCATTTTGGAAGGTGCAATTAGAATTATTGGAGTCGGTGGACGCGTACAGTAGGGGCCTGTGGGCTAAAAATTGAGTGTCGCTCCACCTCGGCTACCGCTACGTTCTTGTAGCTAGGTACTACATCATCACGAAGATCAGGAGCTGAACTACTTCTACAAGAACTATATATTTATTTATAAACTTGCTTCATCTTCAACATCTTCAGTTACAAAGAGTACGCAAGATAAAGATGAAGCGTGCCTTCGGATGCGGGTCGGCTTCCAGGGTACCCGTGAGTAGCTGTTCTCCGCACCAGTTGTAAATATCCATGTTGGCCGGCTTATGAAACTCAGAATTCGGATCGCCGCCATTCGCCTGGTGTCGGTGTGGTGCAAGGAAGTTGTGGTAAAAACAGAAACTGAAAACGAAAAGCCAGCACGTACGCGGTAGTACTAAGATAGAAATAGAAAGTTACTCATTTATAATTATACTCGCTCATCATTCATTTTCATATGATATTTTCTACTTGGTCCTTCAGCGCAAACTCCTAACACTAAACTGAGAAAGAAAAGGAAGTACCTTGAGGATAAATTCTTTACAGCCCTTCGCGTCTGTCGGTCGCACGATCGGTGGCGGGCCGATTTGCAGCTTTTCTGCCCGCTCTTTGATGAAGCCCATGTGCCACCCGGGGTGGTCGACCACCTCTGGGCGGATTTTCACCATGTAGCAGCCGTCGCAGCCGCTTCCCAGGGGCGCGCACACCTCCCAGGCGATGCATTCTTCCTTCGCCTCGCACGCCGCCTTACACGCGTCCGCGTCGAGGGGGGTTGCCTTGCCCAACAAGTTGCCCTCGATCTGGCGGTACTGAAACCCCTTGTCGAACGCGTAGACCGTGTCTACCGGCGGAGGCGGTCCCAGGGCCCCCGTGGCGTCGAAGTTTTCAGCAGCAGCGACAAACAGTGACGAGGACGTCGATGACGACGTTGGAGTCGTGGCTACTGAAGCGGCGGCAAGAAACAGAACACTTCCAGTGGTTGTTTTTTTTCCCGCACCCGCACGACGTTTTCTGCTCATGCCGTCGCGAACGCAAGTTGTCGTCAAAGACGATGCTGCAGCTCCTGTAACAGTGAGCATGGTGCTCTGCGCGGACTGCTCCCGTTGCGATGGATAGGCTACGGTGAGAGCGTCGCTTGGTTGCCGTCGCGCGTGCTGTAGCTGCGGACGAGGACAAAGAAACAGAGAAGCAAAGACACACTGACTCGGGTTACTGGACCAGAAGAGCGTCGGTTTTTTTGGTCGTTAAGTTTTCGAAGGGCTTGATGGCTTCTCGTTGTGCAGTTCGTCGCGAGCGCGACAAGTTTGATGCTAGCGTCCTTCGTTTAGTTCCTATAGCAAATTATGCAAGTCTGCAATTGGTGTAGCAACCCATAAGAGATATTTATAATACCGGGTGGAGGTGGTCCTTGTTGCGATGTGCCGGAGTTGCTCACGAAGATGGATCCATGTAAGCAGAGCACACCACTTCCACTGCACGACGATCGAAATAAAGACCAGAGACGCTGACAGCTCAAAAGGCAGTGCGTGAGTGCTACACGATTCATTTTCCAATGTTTTTTATATTTGCTCGACCTCGACCGAACACCCCGCCACGCCCTATTAACTTTCCAAGTGGTCGACAACTTCAAAAGCATGGTGACATTTCGTCTTCGGCACTCATCACTCGAAGGTACTACCTAGCATCAATAGCTGCATCTTTTTACAAGCTGCCCTGCATTTTTCTCGAAGACGCCCGTGCGAGTGCGACTGCGTGTCACTGACTATATCGAAATCAATCCGCCACTACGAAATTTATCTACCTTCGTGACATGATGCGATCGTAGCACTGGTTCCTTTGGCAACAAAAATTTGTACACAAAAGAGCATCACTGATAAGAAAAAACCCCAGCTGACCACTCATTCCAAATTATAGTACAGAAAACCCTTTTGCAATTTTTTGCATTTGTTCCCGGACCAATATCCATCCCCTTGCCACTGTATACTTATTTCTGGTGATGTTTCGAAGCGAAAATGCAAAGAAGTATATCTGTCAACAGTAATACTTACTAGGATTCACTTAAGAGAGAACAAGAACGACCATCAATCTTACTTACGTTACAGGCGACACGTCTCCGCGTGTGAGTACTTACTTCTAGGATTCATTCAATTTCGATTTACATTTAGAATTAGATTTACTTACTTATACTATCTATCAATCATAGTTCCATCCACCCGGTGTCGGGAGAGGTGCCGCCTGTTGCCGTCTGAAACAGCGCGGCGACGGTCTTAGGGACAACGCCCAGTACGTAACTATGCTGCAATCAATCAATAGTTTTCCCAATCCGGGTGGCTCCTAGTGGTGTAATCAATATCAAGCATCTTCGACTTCGACGACCCTCCCGACAGCAACCATCAAATTGTTGTCCTCGTGGACGTGTTTGTCGTCCGACGTCGTCGATCGGTGCCTGCAGCCCATTTCTACACCGGCTCCTCCGGGCCCAAGGCTACACTGCCGAGCAGTAGATGAATCGACGGAATTCATTAAACCTGTTGTGGCGAGGATGGATTCGATTTGCGATTTGGTCTCGCACCCATGTGTGGCTTTTTTTAACCACGAGGAAAAACGTTCACCTTCACATACAAAAACCAATGAATATAGTCTTGCTGTTGCTCTTGAACAGCTGATACAACGAACTTTTGACCAAGGCAGACGAGGACGAGGATGCGTCTGGGAACCACCACTATCTGACAGATTCGAACAAGAGCGAAACGCATACACTTAGCCGGTGTCTCAGGAGCTTCTGCACGACGCAGTTCATTCGAGAAACGTAAGGCTCGATATTCTATCCTTGAAAAAGCAGGAGTGAACGAAAGGTCACCACAAAAAACACGACTCTTCGCAAAAAGCGGGTGCGGGCGCATTCAGCACCAATAAACTCGCCGTTGGCGTACTTCTGGTATCCGTATGCCTCTCAACATCTGAGCGGCAACTTACCAACAAAAAAAACAGAATGATCTTGGATCCGCTCGTCCCTTGCGGGGAGAAATAAAATCGGGGCTACCGAGTGGTTAAATGGGTGACGTATGGTCCAGGGGGTAAAAATTCTTGGAATCCCGCCAAACACCGCAGAATAAGAAGCCGGTGCGCGTATTCGTAAACGCAATACACGTAAGAAGAATTCTCGGAGTGAAAAGGTAGGTGGAGAAGCCCCGAAAGTAGACAGTCATTCCTATGGATCGATGGTAAAAAGCCCGAGCAAATGCAAAGATAAGGTTAAAGTGGTGCTTCTAGGTCTGACTGCTCAAAACTTCATGGGCAAATTCTTCGAACTCGATCTCCCCGCTGCAGTCATTATCGGCGATGCTGATCATGTCCTCGGCCTCCTCGATGGTCAGCGAGTTTCCCACACACATCATGAGCTGCCGCAGTTCCCCGGCGGAAACCGCGCCAGACTTGTCTGCGTCCATGAGGTCGAAAGTTTCGCGAAGTTCCACCTCTGTTAGTGGGGGTTTGCGGAACAACGCCATCACGTCGATGAATCGCTGGAAGTCCCACAGCCCGGTTGCCTCGGGGTCTGCAATTCGAATTGATGTGCAGGTCGTGGACCATTGATTTAGATAGAACATACGTAACTTAATCGATGGATGTGGAGCGTGATCGCGCGTCGAACTCGACACTCAGAGTCGGAACTACAACTATTCATTCTTCAAATTACTTGTTCTGCAACCGAGTCCTTTCTTTTTTATATGATGCAATGAATTGCGAGCTTATGCTTAGCTCGTAAACAAGCTTAGAAGTGCACCGACCAGCACTGACAGCGACAAGATCATTAAAAATGTCAATACCAATAAAAATAATTACAATTTCAATCCAAAATAATTGCTAGCTAGGATGAAGATTGATATACCAGTTTGGTTGATCGCCCATTCAAATTCTGGAGGGTCTTGCTGTTGGCCGATGATGGTCATGGCCTTGTCCACCTGCACTGGAGTTAATAGGCCCTCGCCCAGGATGTCGACGATCTGGAAGCCCCTTGCAAAGTCGGAGAGCTCGAACGGTGCGAAGGAGTACTTGTTCCGAACTTCATAAATCTTGTACATCTCGCCGGTGCTATCGTAGTCCGCAAACGGGTCGCCCTCACCCTTACTAAGCACGACGTGCTCGTCTTCGCCGCCCTCGGTATGCTCGTAGATCTTCTCCTCTCCCGTAGTGATTTTGGAAGGTGGTGGAGAAGGAGCGCCCCCTGCTCCTGGCGCCTTTTCGTCCTCCTGTTCCGCGGGTTGTCCCGAGTCGTCCACCGCGGCCGCCGCACTATTCGTCTCAGTTGGCGCGTCGCCGGGTGGCGCGGCCGCGGCGTCGTCGGCTGGGGCTGGAGGCAAGTCGTCATTAGCGCCGGCGTCGGCAGCATCACCTGCAAGCAGTGTAAGTACTTTACTTAAATTGATTTTGCTTTTCCATCAATCAAATCCAGATTTGTCAAAAAGATCTGTAGTCATCGTCGCAACGTTTTTTGTCCGCCGGGGGCTGCACGTTGTCAAACTCAATAATAAAAGAGCAAATAGTATATTATATAAAATTGTTTCTGTACCTGGCTTGTCCGGAGCCTGTGCGTCTTCTGGCTTGTTTGCATTGCCGTCTTCCTCCAGGAGCGTCGGAGGGACCTCCTGCTCAGCTGGCTTCTCGTCCCCAGACATTTTGCGTCAAATGAATCTATCTAGTCTACAGTATCCAATTCTGGAACTGGATGATAAATTGAAGTGGGAATCGGGGGGGTCTAATTGCTGTATTCTTGTTCTGGCATGGTCGTGGTCCTGCTCCTTCCATCATTGGAAAATCGAATTAATTTATTAATTCGCGCGATACATATGCCTCGACACTCCCTAGAAACGGAAAAAATACTCGATGATGGTTCATTGCGGCCGCCCTTCTCCCGGAAAATGACCCACTGCACGAAAAGAATTTCCGGAAGCAGCAGACGTGAAAAGCTCCAGGAAACAAATAGCGAAGAACAAGTCAACATCATCGTATAGATCCACGGTGCACGGAATTGCCGTCGAGACGAAAAAAAGCTCATCGGCTGTTGTTCGCACTGATCAACACAGCTACCACGATAGTCCGACTCCGACCAACATCCAACAGACACGCGCGGCTGCGCAGAACAGCATGGTTGCGGCGACGTCGTATTCTCGTCGTGGTCATGGCCCAAAAAATGGGGTAGCACTCGCACTTTTTGTTTTGCACTTTGATCCTCTTGCGTGCGCGGCTGTCTCGGTTGGTGTTTCTCTCTGCTCGCTGAGATTTTTATTTCTCCATCTTTCTACATCATGGTTTGATACATGGCATTCGGTACACGACGTCCAAACGTATCTATAGTATCTGTTACAGTGGTGGAGCGGAGCCGGAGCAGGCTGCTACTCATGCCGACTATGTCGTACCAATTACATGGGTTTTAGCACGGAATGAGTTTACATTGACAGGAGGTGGAGTCCACGCGAAAAAATTCGCAGGCAAATGATCCGCCCCCATTGCAATGAAAAACAACTACGAAGGAATCTTCTTCTAGGTATACGCGTAGAGAGGAGGTCTTCAGACCGGCATCACGGTCCGTCGTCCATACGCTTTTTACTTCGGTAGTAGAGTAATTGAAACGCAAAGAAAGAGTACGTAGCAAAAGAACGGAAACGCATTATAACACCCCTCCCCTGATCCAAAATTCGACTCTTGCAAGATGAATTGGTTTGCAATAACAGTGAAAGTCAAATGAGTTAGAAAGAGAATCTGAATCGATGTTGTAGTACTAAAACATCTTCAAATTTGAATTTGTTTAATTGATCTGCTAGTAAAAGTGTTGCGAGGCAGCTGCGTGCGCGTCCGCATGGTGTTTTGCGTGTTGCGTCATCTCAGCAGCTCCAGTGGGCAAGGCTTGGTGGTCTTCTTCATCGCCCCCGAACCGCAGACGAAGGTATTTTCGGACCGCGTGTACGAGATGCTGCAGCACGTTGTGTGGGTGCGTGGTGAGGTACAGCACGCTCGCCAGAAAGAACAGAACGACCACAGCGAAGCGAAAATCGTCTGAGAGAAGCGTTGCTTCCTCCTGCTCCTGCTGTTGTGCCATTCGGCTTTTCACCTTCTCCGTCCAGTCGACGGCTTGCAGATCGCGTCGCTGTCCTCGTTCTCCTCGCGGAGCAGACGCGTCGCTTGCCCGCGACGACGTTGACGCAGCGGAGACTTGGGCAGCTCGTTCGCTGCGGCCGCTGGCGGTGGCGCTGCTTCGCGGCGCTCCACGAACAAGGGAATGGGAAGTGAAACTGAAGCGATTGAAAAACGACCCGAAGGCGAAAGTCCCGTGGTCGCTGGTCTGCGTCGAGCCGTCGCATTTGCCAGCGAGTGGTCCTCCCTGCGTTCTTTCCGCAGATGCTGACCGTGTCGCGAAGGTTGCCGCGCCAGGAGGAGAAAGGAGGAGCCCACCGATCCCGCCGTCCTCTGAGGTAGCAGTTCGTTGTAGTTGTTGGAATTTGAATTTGAGTAGAATTTGATCTTCATGTTCATCTATAGACGAGCACGTAGAGCTGGAGGGTGTACAACGAAAACGCAAACGATAAAAACAGATGAATTTACCGAGTTCGTTCCGGATTCCTGCTTCTTCTTCATCGGGGGTGACCACACGGACTTGCAGCTGCCTTTTGTCGCGCAGCTTCGTTACGAGCGCGGATCTCAATCCCGGCCCCTCCAGGTCCTCGAAATGTAGCACGACTGGCTCGTCGAATTTCTGAAAAACCAAAACGAATTCATGAGTGAACTACTCAGATCCACATGTTGCGAATGCGACTTCATTCTACTTGAAGAATGAAAAAGGGGGCGACTCCTGCTAGGCAGGCAATAAAGTTAAAGATGAATATTAAATAAAAGAATAAACAAAATTCGACGTTGTAAACTTAAACACCAGTAGCCCATCGCGTTCCGTAGCTGTGGAATCTTCACCTTCAGCTGTGGCTGCTGTTTCAACCTTGCGCTTCTTGCTGAAGGGCTCATCCTCAGCATCATCCTCGTAAAATTCGTCGATGCAACCGAGGAGCCCCTCTACCTCATCTCGAAAAGCAGAACCTGGTGCTTGGTGGAGCGTTTGCGCTTGCGTCGCGATCGGGGTCCGGCTGTGATCTGCATCTTCGAGCGACGATTCCGCATGTACACCTCCGTCTTCGACACTGCTCTCGTCGACAAAACCGTTCTCCGAAAGATGGATGGTGGGACCACTGCACGTGACCACCTCCGGGTTTTCGTCGTCCTCGGATACGGATACCTTCCCTGCCGACACTGAACGCAGGCGCACGACCAACTGATTTGGCATGGAGGGCGAGGACAGTGACAACATGCAGCCATCACTGTCCTTATCCTTTTTCGAACACGGTTGAGGTTGTTCCGGAGCGGACAAAGAGGGGCCGCAAGCGCTGCCCGGCCCATTATCAACTCCTCGTTCCGTCCGCGACAGCCGGTTTGCAGTCTCGAACGCGAGGTCGTACTCATCTTCAGCCAACTGCGAATTCCTCTCGCTGCAGTTTTTAGTACCTCTACTTCCGCCCCAGACGCCCGTTTTCAGCTTTAAGTCTAACCCCGCACCAGCTTGCGCCTCCTGCTCGGCGTGATCAATATCCTCATCCGAGCTGTCGTCTGCGCCGATATGAAACATTTCTGGTCCATTCCCCGAGCCCTCGGTCCACGCGCGAATCGAGGATCGGGCGTGGGCGACCTCGGCCAACTCTTCCGAAGTCGAAGTAGATGCGGTTATTGACTGGTTCATCTTCCCAGTCCCACCAGCTTCGTCGTGCGACATGTTGACGTCCTGTAGGTGTTGTAGCTGTACGGGTACGTCGCCGGCCCGAAGAGGCGGGTGGCCATCGAGGTGCGGCAGCCTCTCGCGCTCGCGTTCTTGCCGATGGTTCTGCTGTTCTTCAGCTTCGGCAGTTGTAGAAGTGGAGCGCGCAGCACCTGCCGATGCAAAAAAGGCTTCTAGACGGGTGGACGATAAGCCTGCTCGTGTTCTGCTCGTGGAACAGGAGGACGAATGGGCAGCTCGGCTCCTGGACTGCGTCGCCAGGAGAGCATCCACGAGCTCCTCTTGATGCGTTTCGGACTCGGATGAGCCCCTGTTCCGTAGTGCGGTAGCCCCATCCCCAACTTCGATCTTTATCCCTAAATTCGAAAAAATCTTTATTTCGGATTTGTCTGGCAGGAAGTCAGCGAGCGAGGTTGCGGACGAGAGCGTTGAAGCTGAAGAGGAGCACGAACTGCTTTTCCACCTCGAGGCAGGACGCTTTTTGCCGGGCTCAGGATGTTCATCTCCGTCCTCGTCCTCGAGGAGCAGACTGGCCCCCTGTGCTGTTTGGTCCAGCAGGAGACTTCCGTCGATGCAATATGAAGTCTCGTTCAGGAGCGAGTGGTGCTCTGGCAGAGCCGGCATCAGGGTCGAATACTGGTGTGGCTCCGCGACCACGGCAGACAGGTCGAAAAGGCTCGACACGTCGTCGCCCCGGGCAGCTGCTGCTGGGCCGGCAGCTTGATGTCCCTTCTCTCGGTGCTGCTCTTGCGGACCGCGGCTGCCGCGTGCATCACCAAAACTCGATGATCCCGCAGCAGAGCCAGCCACGGACACGCTGTGATCGGGCGTGGTCTGCTCATTATGCCCAGGAGGCTGCGCGAGTATCTTCACGCTGTTGCTTGTGAAGAAGAGCGACGCATTGCTGGCGCATTCGCCGAAAACTGCGGGCTGCTCGAGCTCGGTCGCACGTCCGAGCGCAGACGACGTCGGAAGGACGTCATGGACGAAGACCTTTCCGTAACTACCTGAGAAGAAGCGGAATCTATCAGCACCAGAATTCAACAACGCACTAGCACCAGTAAGTATAGTAGTTCGTTGATCTCGACGATGTTGCTAAGCCTGGGGCTGGGGAATCGTGCATTTAGAATACATCTCCTGATCATCTTCATAACCACAAGAACAACCAACGATACATAGAAAAACATGATTTTGGCATCCGTCGCAACAACCAACGATACATAGCTGTACGAAACAAATGAGTAAAGTACGAGAGAAATAATAAAGAACGGAAGCAAGCTCTAGTAATTTGACCCGCAACAGCATCCCCGGCGACTTGTTCTTGGTGTTCTTCTCCGATGCTTCCCAGTCTGTCTTGCATCGCGTTTGCAAATGTCGCTGCCTGGCACGCCAGCTCGTCCACCGGCGTCGTGGTGGTGCTCGTGTACGCCGTTGTGGATTTCGATGAAGAGCCCCCACCCCCTACACCCTCGCTGGATCTTGTGCTCGTCTTCGTTGCAGGATCATTATCCTTTCCGCTTCCCGCACTACGCGAACACGCTCCGTCTGGGCCGTAGAAATCGTCGCGGCTCGACGAGAACGAGGGCAACCTTGTTCCGCTTCTCTGCAGCGGTGCTCGTGCTTCGCGCCCGACCTCCGCGCCAGTACCGCTGGGATCGCCTGACGTTTTCAGCTCTTCGGGATCGGGACTGCTGCGTTCCCCAGCAACGGATGCAGATGCACGCGAGTTCGCCGCAATGCTGCAGGCCTCAGATGAGTTTCGGCTACTGCTGGCGCGGTTCAGGCCACCGCTTCTACTGCCTTTAATGTTGATGGCGCATTCGCTCGAATCCTCCTCCTGTTTTCCCGCAGACGCATCGTCTCCCGCCTCTTCGCGCAGGGTGACGTCCTCGCTACTGCAAAAAGCGATCGAAGAAAATTCTTGTTCTTCGTCTTGAGACGATGTTGAGCAGACGTCGGGGCGCCGACGGGTTTCCGCGTCGCCCCCGCGGTGGTCCTTCTGTCGGAGAAGGGCTGAGAGCTCTTCTACGGCGTCGGCTGATCTGTACCGCCGTTTGCGCCCACTTTTGACGCCCTTCGCTACGATCGTCGTGTTGCGCCTCAGCTCCGCATCGGCGAGTCGGACGCAAGACGTCCTCGGTCCGACGTTCTCCTCTTCTTCATCTTCTGCTCGTGGCGCCACTTGCTTCCCCGGTTCTTGCTTCTCCTCGCAGGAGCTGGCCCCGAAAATATTTTTAAGCATGCTGTGCCTTCTTCTGGTGGATGTGCTGTTGCAGCTGCTGCTCCGGCGATCCTCTAGAAGAAAGTGCCGCTCGAGGCGAATCTTGGGCCGCGGAACATCGCCGAGCTCCGCTTCCAACATGTTTACTTGCTCCTGCAGCCTTCCAAGAGCATTCCGCAACCGCTGCGCGCCGACGGACGACGTGGTGGACAGCACGGATCGCTCGCTTATCAAAGACACGTCCAACATGATGATGAAGATAGGTCAACAACGCAGCAAAGTTGAGTGGCCTCGTGTTCATCTGCGTCTGGACGAGCAGACGAGCGAGACGGACCACTTCTACTTCCACATGTACAAGTAGAAGTAGTACATGTTTCTTTTCATTTAAAATTGTTTCAACCGCGGGTGGCTGTCGTGCACTGAATCACTTCTTCAGTGGGAGCAAGTACTTTGATGACATCACAATGAGAAAAAGTGCATGATTTCATCTTGAAACAACAACAATGTGAAAAAAGCTGCAGTAGAGGGTAGGTACACCTGCCACGGAGAGTACTTGCACTTCCTCTGGTTTGATGGGAGACGTCGAGTGGAAGTGATGATTTATCATTATTTCCAGCATCAACCTACCCGAGGGAAACACAGCTCGACATCTACGTCGGTCTTTTTCGAATCTCTCTCGACCTCGAACTCGATTCGAATGCGTTAAATCGAGATGCTGGCCGCGCATTCTTAATATGGCTTCAACGAGGTGGCCGCGCGAGGATATCAGGATCGATAAGTAGAAGCACCGCAACCACGACTCGACTCTACTCATCGTTATGTCGAACAAGATCTTTTTGTGTGTGCAATGAATACCAGCGTCCGCACCACGATGGGAGCCCCCCGACGCGATCAACGGTGTCGACAAGATCAGAAACAAGCAGTTCCTCCAGCGAACATTCGATTTCGAATTCCTGTAGTACTAAAGGTGCTTGTACTCCTTCGTCCGTAGGTGAACGTGAACACCGCGACCGCCGTCATCATTCTTGCGCTTGATGCGGTCGATGATAGATTTTGATTTTAATTTTCTGCCGACGACTCGTACTCGACGTTTTCTAAAAAGTAAAAGTGCATAATTCTTTTGTGCTTGCAAAGCTTCATGCTTCGTATGTCTGGGTCTGGAAATACCGCAAGTGGCGCCACAAAGAGACGAGTGAGAGATTCGCGTAGCTATCATATGACAGAACAGTTTCTCACCCACTGGCACTCGCGGCGTACACTGCCGGCAAATGTGCGTCATAGCGAACGACTACCGGTTCGTAGGCGTACTTGGATTTCGCTTTCGTCGAAATTCCATCTTCTTCAGCCCCGCCGTCACTGCTCTCGCTCCCGGTCTTTTTCAGTATGTTGATGTTCGTGTATCCCTGTTCTTTGTGTACGCCTGTAAGCCGCCACACGCACATCGCGCTGGGTCCCCCGTGCGTGCAGCAGACCACGGTTTCTCCTGGGTAGAGGGCCCCACACTCGCGCACAACCCCCGCCAGCCGTTCTGCCAGCCCGGCGTCCGACTCGTTGCGGTGCCAGGTATACTTCTGCTTCTTGAACGCTTCACTTTCTGCGTCCTGCAGCACAGGCCCCGGACCGTCGGAAATCCCCCCCGATCCCAGTACGCCTCCCTCCGTCAGGTGTCGTTCGCAAAGCTTCAGCGAGTCAGCCGACAAGTGCTGCGCCATATAATTACCGTCGCATATGGCTGCCGTTGCCTCTTTTGCAGGAGCAGTACGAACCTGATTCAACCAGTTCGCTTCGCTTTGCACGTCCAAATCCGCTGCCAGCGTCTCGGCAAGAATCTCGTCCACGGGACGAAAGGCCTCAGGGCGCAGCCGTCCTTCATCGATTTCCCCCCCCGGACCGCCCCAGGAACCGTCGGACTGCGGTGCGCTCCAAGCGAGGTACCAGTCGCGGAAGACCACCTCCGTCAGAGACATGGCGATGCGCATCGGGAGCGCGACAGGTATCTTGCAATTACTTCGTTCTCCGTCATCTTCCCTGCTGTTCTGCTTCGTACTGAGGAGCCCTTGCCGAATTCCGCAACTGGTCTGCACGCATCGCAGCAGGGGCGACGTGACGATGCGCGTCGCGGGTGGGAGGTTGTGTTCGTTCAACAGGTCCGATATGGCGCGGCCGGCCGCCACACCCATCTGGAAACCGCGGTTCGTGAGTGGCGGGTTCCACGGACGAACAGCAAGAGAAACCCACGTCTTGTCTTCGTAGTCATACCTTTCGCCGTGGCGAACCAACACGACGGCCATTTTTTCTCGTCAATCCTCACGCCTGATGAAGATGAAGAACTTCCTGTCCAGCCCTTGATCATCATGATGTTCTTTCGCAATTATAATCGAACCTCTTCCTGATTTAAACATAAACGAAGACCACGACACGACGATGACATTCACAGTGAAATAGGGAAAAGAACCAACAAGGGGCACTTGAATTTGAAATTGAAATTGTTCCTCGACCTCGTCCTCTGATGGAACTTAAAATTGAAATTGTTCGTTTTGTCAATAGCCCGGATTTTAAATTTGCGCGACAGCGACGCGTTCGTACAACATCAACTTCTAGTACAACGACGTACGAATGAGTATCAGCGATTAAATTTTTTGTGGCTGGAGCAGGTGCCCTCTCTTCATGATTTTGCAAGCAAGCTCTGGTGCGAACGCACTCGACAGTGTGGGCACTTCTGTTGCGCCCGCACCATGAAGCAACGACGATGGAAAACCGTGCCGCATGTTTCGCATTGGTAGGCGTGTCCCCAATACGACACCCACGCAGCACACACCCCACAGGTTGCGTAGTAGCTCAACCCTGCATCGTCTGTTCCTCCGGGTCCGGAATGCATCTGTTTACGCTTCTTCATCGAGAAATCTCCCGCCGCCTCGCCGTGGTCCCCTGTTGCTGAAGTTGAAAATGAGACTGCAGCAGGAGCATCGACATTCCCTTCCCGCCCCACGGTCGTACTAGTACTACCAACATCTGCTAGCGGCCGCCGCGGTACCGGTAGATCCAACAGCGGGTTCAGCGCGAATACACGCTGCTTGAGTACTAGGTGCCGTTCTTGTGAGGAAGAGCAGAATGGGGTTGGGGCCCGAGGGAGACTGCTGTGAGCAGTGAGGCGGACCGCGAAGGCGTAGTGTAAAAACGCCAATAACCGCGCGAAGACGTCCTTCACAGACCGCAGAAGCCGCAGCGAGGCGTCGGAGCCGCGCGACAGTTCCTCGAGCATGTGCAGCGAATACGCACCACTTGTCTCCTCCTCAAGCGACGGGGGAAACATGAGTGGTCTTCGTTCAGCGGTCTCGTCGCCATAAACCAAACCGTGCGCAAGGAGCCGCGACGAAGATACTCCTGCTCGCGCGACAATTTTACTGGTGTTCCCTTTGACATCCCTACCAACTGAACGGCCGCTCGCGGATTGTCTTTCCTGGCCAGACTGCTTTGCTCTTCCTCCTGTCTCCGCATGATCGTATTGAAGCAACGCGCGAAATTGCTCTGCGTACTTGAGCTTTCTCGCCTTGCCGTCCGCAGCAGCAACGCCGCGGTTCCCGATACTCGGCGGACGAAAATCGCAGCCACACTCCCGCCAAACGAGAGCTTCGTCGGCGCCACTCCCGATCTCAGCGAGACGGGTGGCAAGGTGGTCGTTTTTTTCGTCAACAGCGATGAGTTGCGCGAGTGCGAACGCTTTTGCAGTCCGCTGCAGGTACTCGTGAACTTCGGAAAAGACTACCTGCGAGCGCGCCTCAGCCTGGAACGAGGAGGAGAAGTCCGTCATGATGTGGTACTGATGAGTAACGCTTTCCCGCATCTCGGAGACGTTGCCAATTACAGACTCCGTCGCGTTCAGCAAACGATCAGCAAAGCTTTTTGCCGCGGCAACGGCCTGGGCCGTTTGCTCGGGCAGGCGGCGGAAATCCTGGGTAGATGGGGGCTCAGGAGGCTGCACTTCTTCCTCTTCTACTAGAACAACTGGAACTTGTTCAATTACTCCTGCAGCCGCTCCTTCTCGCGCCGGCGATGCCTCTGTATGGAGATCGTCGTTGCTGGACGCGACAGCATCCACCGGAGACGTAGCCGGTCGCTCGATTTCCTCTTCGAGGACGCCACCTTCTCGGCCCTCCTCGTTCGCGATTGCCCCTGTAGTCAAAGCTGGCGGGAGCGCATCGGGTATTCGATGTGCACCGTCCGCAAGCTGCAAGCCCTCGGCTTCTGGCCCGGAACTGCGGTCTGCTCCTGTTTCAGGCTCGCCGGTGGCGTCATCAGTGTTCTGTCTGAGTGGCGCATGAGCTGCAGCTGGCGGTGGTGGCGGGGGCGGTGGAGGCGGAACTTCTACTACAACTTCTGTGTCAACTACATGGTCTGGAGTTCCGGGCCTCCCACCGAGTACAAGATCCATGATGCCGCCGTTTACCAGCGTCTGATGCAGTCGAACCACTTCGCGCGGGAATCCCACCTTTCGGATTTTGCTCGCGTCTAAGACCGGCGCGTGATAGATGGCCTGCAGGTAAAGGTCCGCCGCCTTGCAAACGGGCCGCTTGGTAAAATCCCAGCGGCGAGTGACATAGGCTGGAATAACGCGGCGCGCGGCGGAGGACGAGCTTGGTGCAGTCGAAGTCGAACCTGTCATCGGATCGATGAAGGAGTGAGTGACGCGACCCATCAGACGGGACTTTATTGCTGCGAAGATGCAAAAAGGTTGAAACTAAGAAAGTATGTGGAGGTGGTAGAAATTGCCAGTACTTGATTCAGGTACCTGAGTTTTCCTCCGCTGCGAGCGAACTCGGTTGCTGCTGCTGGAAGCAGTTGTCGCAAAAGTTTTTCCCGGTGTAGTAGCAGAAATTCGACGATTTGCGTGGCACGTTTTGCCGACCGCAGTCCGGGCATTGAATTACTTGCTGCTTGGTCTGGTGCGAAGACGAATGCAAAACCAACGAGAAGTCTAGACGCAGTGGCGCATGCAGAAGTGGCGCCGACGGGAGGAGGCTGGCAACTAGGTCCAGTTCTGCTTCTGGTCGAGGTCCTCGCGTGTCATCGCCATACTGCTGTTTGCCTAGTTCAACATCGTGTTGACCATCGCTCTTCAATTCCGCTGCGTTGACCTCATCCAACGGAATGCGTGTGCCGTCGAAGTCGATAGTGAATTGCCTCGTTGTGGTTGTGCTAGCAGCTGCTCCCGTGCTGCGATCCCCTGCATCACTGCTTCGACCCACACTCGTTATGGCGGATACACCTTCACGCGCGCCCGGCCGCGCCAGCCGCGGATATAACAGCCCGCGGCCAGGAGCTGCGGTCGATGTGCCCAGCATCGATACGGCCGTGCTCCCATGACCTGATCCGCTTCCAGACCTAGCCCCATCATTGGTAGCCATTTCCTCGTCGCCGGGCCTGCTTTGATGTCCGCCTGATCTCGCACTTGTGGGTGTCTGCGCTGCTGCCAAGGCCAACGAAGATCCGCTCGCCACTAGCTGCAACATTCTACCGGCATAGTCCACCTCTTCATCGTCGAGCCCGGTGCCATTTGGTATTGGTTGTGCTGGTAAACTAGTCTCGGCGCGCACGCTCTTGTTCTCATCGGGCGGGGTCGACTCAAGCAGTGCGAAAGTGTCGCGTTGCCGTGCCTGCGCCCACA
Organism: Amoebophrya sp. AT5.2; assembly: GCA_005223375.1. Taxonomy (NCBI): domain Eukaryota; class Dinophyceae; order Syndiniales; family Amoebophryaceae; genus Amoebophrya; species Amoebophrya sp. AT5.2. The sequence goes on along the minus strand of RXOD01003833.1, from coordinate 17,399 downwards.
TGTTTAGGAGACCGCCCGTGAACTCTGTGTCGTGTTCTTCTTCGCTCGTAAACATAATTGTTGCGGAGTCCGTTTGCGTTCCGGCGGTCCCCGCCGCGTCTCTCGCCTGATTCGACACCGACGGCGTGGCGGACGTGTTTAGATCCTCGACGGCGAGATGGTCAGCGTAGTAGCTGCTCGTGGTGTCGCGGGCTGGTGATGGCAACTTCGCAGGCTGCACAGCCGCGATCGCCGTGGAGGCACCTGCTCTGGCCGCCCGCCCACCTGAGGAAAGTTTCAGTACGTTTGCGAGCGACGACGTAGGCGACCCGCCTCTTCTCCCTACGATTTCCACCGCGGCACGAAAGATTAATTCCCGATGTGCTGTCGTTCTTTTGCCGATGGCGGAAACAGGTGCAAGCCTCTTGCTCCTGTTGTAGACCTCCAGGAATGCCAGAACTCGAGCCGCTTGGTCGTTTGGGGCCACTTCCGGTGGCGGAGGTGGGGGTGGAGGCGGGCCGGGAGACTGCATTTCCATGAGTCCGCCAGCATCTGGACCCACGGCCGGCGGGGTCCACCTCCAAACAGACTTCACGTGCCAAAAGTGTCCGGAAAAGTCGCGGTCACGCCGGGCGACGAAAATTGATGTTGCCCCGGAAGCTATTTGCTTCGCGGTCGCAGAGAGCACGCCGGGCTCCGGCAACACTTTCAGTTCGGTCGCAAGGCTGTCAAGTGTGTCGACGTGGAGGAACGACGCACTTCGTAACGCTACTCCTGCCGTTCTCGTTGCCCCTGCAGCCATTAGATGACCCGAGTGGGTGCTAGGACCGACCCTTGCGTCGCCGTCGGCAGTACCGCGCGCGTGTTCGCTCGGCGATGCTTTGCCGCCTTCCAAAGTGCCTCCGGACTCGCTGCCCAAGCTGGTTGCCAGCTCAGAGTGGAAGTCGACTGCCCGACCCCTTGTCAGCAGTGACAGCGCGTGCTCCCTCAACTCCTCATCCTCGCGCCGGGCTCTGCTCGATGTTGACGGATCCGTGGGATTGCATGACATTTCGATGCCAGCAGCAAGGCTGAATCGTTTCTGTGCCACGGAGGTCCTCTGGGCGCTGGCAGGAACGTACCACCTCCTTTCGCCTATTTCGACCACCGAGGGGAACGCGTTCTCGTCGTTCCCTGAAGATGAGTCGTCTCCAGACGAGTCGTCTGCTTGCGAATCTGCGGAGAACGAGCTCTCGCGCGCGGGCCTTTCTCCAGCATGGCTCTGCCCGCGCCGACGACGACCACGACCTACTCCGGATCTAACAGAAGTAGGTCTTCTCTTCTTCCGCATCACCAGATGCCCGTGACGCATCAAGTACCGCTGGCTCTGGAGCTGCCGATACGTCCACGCGCGGTCTTCTTCCTCCATCTCCTGATCGTCCGTTTGAAACCTGTCCACGCCGTGCAGCTGGACTTTCGCGTACTCCTCCACGACGGCGCCGCCAAACCCGACCGAACTGACCGCATTCAGCAGGTTCTGCCCTCCCAGCTGCTGGAAGACCGCTTTCGCGCTCGCCTCCACGTCTGCCACGCTCGTCGCGGCCGTAGCGCTCGTGGGCAACAGCGGACCGCCCACCTGTAGAAGTTGCTCAGGAACTTGATAAGGGCCGGATGGCGCCACAGTTGTGGGACCAACTCCTGCCGATGCTGTTGGCGATTCGTTCTTTGATGATGCGGCGCCGTTGCCTTGTAGTTGTACGGAGCTGGACGTTCCCCTCACCGAGTCTTTCTGTTGCTTGTGCAGTAGAAGTAGGCCCCCCTCGTCCGCGACGCCTTCCCGAGTTTGCCTTAGCTTCTCTACTCTGGCGGACGAGGAAAGCTCACCGAGTTCTGGACGCTCATACCCATCTGCTGCTTCCTCTTCGCGTGCGCTTGATGTAGCTGCCTTTTGGCGATGTAGGGCGCCGGAGTCCCACCATGTGCGAGCACTCGTGTCCTGCAGCAAACCAAGTTTTTGCAACCCCATAATCAGCCCAGGTGTGGGTAGTTCTCGGTCTGTCCTCCGTGGTCCAACATTTGTTCTGCGCGATGGAGGCGTGGCGAAAGAAGTTGCCTCGCGACGACCTGTTCGCAAAAGTAGCAAATGCAGCATGCTAGCGCGATCGCAGGCCGCCGCGAGCGGCGTGAGTAGCGACGGCTTTGCAGCTCCGTTTGCAATTTCGTGCTTCCCCCGATGGGCCCGCCACTTCCCAACGTTTGCGGCCGCGGCAGACGACGACATGCTGCTCTCGTTGGCGTTTTCGAAGTCGCTGTCGTCGTGCTCGTCGGTAGATGTTTTCGAGCGCTGGCGCGCCTGCGTTCGGGACCGCTGCTCTCGCTGCTCCGCGCCGGCTCCATGCCCCCCTGCGAGTAAAGAGTAGAGATGTCCAGCGAGGGGGAGAGGGTCTTGCGAGTCAGAGGAACAGTTGTCCGCGTCGTCATCAAAGCCCTTCTGGCGCCTCCGAACCGGCCGAAGATACTTCGCGATTTGAAGATGAGGGGGGACCAAGGAATTTTTTGTCCCGCTGGGTTTCACTTTCGCAGATCCGGCTTCCAGCAACTTCACAAGATTCCAGTCCAGCCGCAGCGTCGTGCAAAGCGACGATGAATTGGTGCCTTCTGCTCGTCTTTGCTCACGCCCCCCGCGGTATCCTCCACCGCGGCACGTGCTTGCAAACAGAAGTGCCAGCGGCAAAACGGCAGTCGGCGGCACTGCACTCCTTGTGGGATGAACCCCGGAAGGCCCACGTGGCGGTGGACAGCTTGTGCGAAGAACATCAGCCACAGTTGCTTGACCCTGCACATAGTTGATCTTCGACGTCGTGGCTGCGTGAGCTCCTGCTCCAGCGCTGACAAGTTGCACGTCTTCAGGAGAAAACGGTACGTTCCGCGACTCGAAGGAATCGTGCTGAAAGATCGGTTGGTCCTCATCCTGGTTTGGAGGAGCACGATCTTGAGAACAGCGTTCCGGTGGCACAACTGCTGGTGGTGGTGGTCTGCCTCGTCGCACGAAGCGCGCTGGATTCAGGCGAAAAACTGCGGCCGCCAATCTTCGTGCGTCCTCTGGGCCGACGAAAACGTACTGACGCACGAGGCCTCCCTTCAGGGAGCGAGCGAAAGCCTGCGAGCTCGACTCGGCGGACTTCTCGACGGAGTTTCCACTTTCCTCGGCCAAGCATGACTTATCGGCATCTTGAACTTGATCGATTCGCCGTCTCTGGATGAGTGAGGGTGTGCGGAGGGAGCGACTCTCCTCGTCGGAGGTACTAGCCAGCACGGCATCAAGGCGAAGGAAGCACGAAGGCGGCAGGAATTCAAAGGCGTCGGCCGAGTGCCATGGATTTTCCTGATTTCCGCCCCCCGAAGATGTTGAGCCGTGGCGACCGTGCCCGCCATCATCCAACCCGACGTCGTCCGGGACATTGAGAAATCCCACCAGAAGCGAAGCATCTGCTTCGCGAGCCAACCGAGAGGACCACGACGCCGTTCGTAAAAAGCAAGTGCGCAAATTTATGAGCAAAAGTCGCGTGAAGTCCGTTGGGGACAGGCCGCCCTGATGCGCGGCCGGGGCAGCTTCTATGCCAGGAAGAAGTAGAAGTCCGCTAATATGCTCGACGTTGCTGTGGTGGAGCAGGGCGACAGCACAATCCCGTACAAGCCGGACCAGCTCGTGCTCGGGCTCACCCGATCCCGAAGAACTGGACCTAACATTGACGAACTTTGCTCGTGTGTGCAGATGCGCTTGATCCACGACCTCCTCGTCTCTGAAGATGCTGTCCTCGTCACTCTCCGCGTCCTGCTGGTTGGCCGCGAGGTGGACGATGCCCTCCAGCTGCCGTGTGATCGTGATGAGTCTACTTTTATCCTCGTCGGAGAACTCGCAATCGCTCGCTGTCGTTCGCTCCTGTTCGGACTTGCCTCCATTCTTGATGCTGCCGGAGTCCTTGCCATTTCCCGCGACCTCGTCAGCCTTCGGCGGCCGCGCCTCCTCCGCACCTGCCACTGCTTGCGCGCCGCCCCCCGAAGGACCTCCTGCTCTCTGCTCGCGGTCCTCGCCAGAAGGAGCGCGGACCGGTACGCGGACGAAAGAGCCATCTGCCGAAAAGTGGAAAGCCGCACGCCGGTCGCGCTTCATGCAAAACTTTTAGACTCACTACCGATCACATACTCGGCTGTGGCGTAGATCGAGCACTATTGCCTGTCGTGAAGATCTGTCGTGATACAAATTTGCGCGGACTTCTACTCTTCTGCAAGCACTGATTCTATCGCGTAGTAAGAAAGTTCTAGTTTGCTATTGCTTCAAATTCAATCAAGCCGTGACTTCGCAGCCAACATTCCCATTTTGTTAGTTTTAGCAGATCCTTCAGAGCTCTCAATACTAGTCACGAAGGGATGGTAGCGATCGCAATAACGTCTTGGTGGGCGGCTCCGACTCAAACAGAGGACCTCGTTGGTGCGCATGAAAAACTCGTTCTCTTCCATTCACGAAAAAAATGGGAGAACCATCAAGCAGACGAGTCTTTTCTGCCCCGGAAGAACCCGGCGGCAGACTGGCACGGGAATAAAAGCAGTAAGTACACATAAAAGAACTCGTGTGCTCATGCTGAGTGCTGACCCTGACGAGTACTCAATTATTAAAGCTATTTCATCAGGTATTGAGAAATTGGATCAAGGTGCGGTGCGCAAGATCTTTTGCCGTCTGGACTTTTGGAGGTTTTGCACGGCAACATATTTATACAAGTAGCTCGCTGGACAGCCGGATGGATATTAGTCCTCCGGACATGATGACGTCTTCGACCATGCCGATCAGTCACCACGAACATCACTAGTCAATAAATTACCGCCGAATATAAGTAGACCATCCAGCCGCCATGAGGCGGGTTCTCGCCAGCATCTTCAACGATGCTTTGCCTATGGTCCGCTCTCCTCGTGTGTGCCATTAATTCGCAGCAGCTGCGCATGGTGATATCCGCTTGTTCCACAACAATCTCATACAATTTGCCCGTGCAGCCTCCTCCGACCGTGACTCAATCCGTAGATGCATTCGGAGTTCGTTCTTTTCCTTTCGCATGGCATCTGCATTCTCCTGATCGATGGCCGGCGTTGCACTGAGCCTCGACACGACGGGGACGGCTGAAACATCAAAGAATTCTGAATGGAAACCAACTTCTACATGCAAAATTTTCATCTCGTGTTCAATTGAATTTCGATTTCCCTCAACTCCGACTCCCACTCCCTATTTCACACTAAAAATTTCCGCATAGAGATCATCGAGACCCAGCTCCGTCCCCCCGCGCCGCGGCGGCGCGACTCTCGTGTTCATCTCCGGAATCGCCAGCTTCGTAGTTCATGTTGCTGATCATGTTGCGACCGAAATTTGCGCCGGTCCTTCGCGGTTCCTCTTCGTCCCTCTCATCGAACTGGAGCTCTTCTGTCTCAACAGCCCCGATGTAGAAGTTCGCCGTGACGCCGAGCGCTATCTTGAGCACTGCGATCCCGCCCAGCTCGGCAAGAAAACACAGGGCTCCCAGCAGGGTGTGACGCAGCCCGACAAACGGGTTGTCAGCATCGGCAATTGTATCTGTGAGAATCGGTGACGGTGTTGTCCTGCCAGGCGGGTTCCAGTCGAAGATGAGCCACGGCGGGCTTGCGTCCCCAGAGAGATCCGTTGGTGAGCCTGTTTCATCTCGAAAAATGGATGCGGCACCACTTCTACTCTGACGCCCTTGCCCCATGATCTGTGCGGCCGTCGGGCCCACCTCTTCTTCTTCTGGCAATGCGTTTGCGCTGGGGAACTTCAGGTAGTACTCTGCGAACAGCCCTACCACGCCCCGGTAGAGACGAGCAGGGAGCGCCACCGCTACAACAAGCTCGCCGTCCTCGTCCCCGCCGCCTGCGCCCCCCGGCGTCAAGAGTCCGAGGCTGCGCACGACGACGGACAAGAGCCACGCCGTGAACCCGGCGTAGACATTCCCCATGGACGCTGCCACCAAGTGGCAGAACGTGCGCCCCTTTTCGTCCCGCGCAAACAGCAGCCAGCCGATACCCTGCACCGGGTACGCCAGGGGGCAGAGCGGCGGCAGCAGAAACCACACCAGGAACACCACCGGGTGCATCTGGAAGAAGGTGTTGGCGAGCAGAATGCTCACCATGGCGTCCGCAAAAATCAGCGCGTACAGAGCGAGAATGAGCAGGCTCGGCGAGTACGACCAACTGGGGGCGGTGCGGTTCTGCAAAATCTGTTCCCGCGGGAACGCGACCGACTTCTGCAAAATCTGCGCGAGGTGGCACGCGTGCTGTTTGCCCTGGCGCACGATCGGGTGGCGGCGCACGCGAGTGCACGCTCTTTGCACAAAGGTGCGCGCAGCGGGTAGATGCGCGCGCTCCGAAGTGCTTCCGACGTCATTGCGCCGATCTTCCTCGCCCATGATGCTCGCCGACGAAGGTACGCGCAGCTGCGCCGCGAGGTGAGCGCCTCGTCCCTCTGCGCTCGCAATGGCGCTTGACGGTCGTGCTGTCGCGCCCGGCAACATATTAAAACTCACGCCATTATTCGTGGTGCGAAACAAATCGTGGGTCACACCCGCTTCGGAGGCGGATGACCGTGACGTGGATCCACAGCCTGTGAACAGCACGCCCAATCTCCATGTAGTTCTTGTAGTCGTACTTCTAGTCGTTAGGTTTTTGGTGTTGGCGCCAGCCGCGGACGCGGCCGCGCCATCGGCAAATTGTCGAAGGGCAGTTGTTTGGGGTTCGCGTTCTTGATTTTGCTCATTTTCGACTTCTTCGTCGTGCACAGCTGCCGGTATGGGAAATTCATCGTCGTCGTCCTCCGCTTCACGCGGCAGGTGCGTTGATCGCCCCTCCGTTCCAGTCTGGGCTTGCAGCTGGTTCGAACTCCACAGCTCTCCGTCTGGCCAACAGACCACCGAAACCGCGATGCCTGCTAGCCGCAGCGGTTCCCGCCTTCGCTCAACTACGGACTTCAGATGCATCAGGCGGCGCAGCGCCGCCGCCTCGTTGGCTTGGGTCTGATGCTGGCTCTGCAGCAGTGGCACGCCGGTGACGAGCTCGTCATCCAAGTTGGCCCCTTCGGCCAGTCGGGCACGAGGGCGGGATCGCGGCGGAGCGCTAGTACCCCATTCCCCCCGCCCTCGAGTTGCCGGACCTGCTTCCTGCGTGATCTTTGTGGTGCGGCCGTCTTTACTTCCCTCTGTGATCCTAGCCGGTGCAGCACCACGCAGCGGAAAGTCGTCTTCATCAAGGCGGGGCGAACGCGGAGACAGATTCCGCCGCGAGCGATCCGCGAAGAGCGAGCCGACGTCGCGCGCAACCGCGCTTCCGTCGATATCATCCTCCGATTGCATTTGCGAGAACCGCGGGTGCACCCGCAATCGCCTTTCCGCCCGGGGGTCCGACGCCGGTTCTCCACCATTATACCGTGGCCCCGCAACTGCAGTGGCAGCACGCTGATGCTTGCTATTGTTTTGCTTTTGCTCCTCTGGTGTGCTGCGATGTTGGTGATGAACGTTCTTCGCCGCTTGTGCGCCTTTTTTGCTCTGGCGCAGCACCCGCTCGATCGCATCGGCGTCCAGGTCCGCCAACGAGTGTTCTCGCCCCTCTGCATCGCGGTAGTAGTATCCTGGCGGCCCATTTCTTCTGCCGACCGCGCCCCCGCCGAGGCTGCCTGTTGATGACGACGATGATGACATTTCTGCATGGTCGGGCTGCTGTATGCCGTTCGCACTCCCCACCTGTGGTCCACCCCCAGACACTACAGAGGTCATTCCCACAGAAGATGCCTTCCAGTACGCTCTCCACGCTGCGTCGAGGTCTTCCGCGGAGATCGCGCGCGCGCACCGGTTGAACGCATGCAGCAGTGGCAGCAGCACCGCACTCCCCGCCACGCTCTGCATCTGCGAGAGCAGCGGGTCCGTAAGTTCCAGCGCGAACGGCGCGTCGTAGCTCCCGTCGCCCGCGGCCGGCAGGAAGCGCTGCTCGTTCTCCCGGAGTTCCGGACTCCAGTCGAACAGGGAGTTCGAATCGTAGTCGAGAAAATCGAGGTAGGCGAGGGAGGCACTTCCGTCGCACCCGAACTTGATTTGCAGGTTCCGGTCGGAGGTCCTCGCGCTCACGTCCGACCAGAGCCGCTGCCCAAGGGAAAGGTTCTCCAGCTCGATGTTCACGAACTCGAGCAGCCGGCAAGCGCGCGCGCGGCGGTGCTTGCGGCGCCACCAGGGAACGAGGGGCGGGTACACCGCCGAGAGGAACTTACCGACGCGGACGGCGGACGAGGTGGAGACGCAAACCTCCGTGTTCACCTTCTCCGAAAACGCGCGCCACCCGTCGTCGGACACGCGAGCGCGCCAGGGGTTCCGCCACTCCAGTCGCCACGGGTCCTGCTCCCGATTCGTCCCGCGGAAGTACACGCGTCTCGCGTGGTACGGTAGGTCGTCGGGCGAGAAGAGCAGGCTGCGCACAGCGTCCTCCGTGAGAAAAACCTGGTTCGTAATGTTGTTGGCGGATGCAGTGGCAGATGCGGAGCCGATCTGCTCCGGGGAAGCGTGCTCGGTTGGTGTCAACATCGCGGACGCGGAAGTGCACGTGCTAGGTGGAGGCATGAAAGAAGAACCGCCGGGGCCCAAATAACGAGACGTCGAGTAGTTCAAACCTAGTCCTAGTGGTCCACGACCTCCATACGTTGTGCCGCGGCCGCCAAGCTGGTCAGTTGGCGTGGCGGCCGTACTCGTTCCGGCAGCAAGGGGCGGCAACGAGAGTGTACCCGAGGGCTCCGTGGTCAGAGGCGATTGGGCCGGCGGAATCACAGTCAGCATCGGCGATGCCACAACGCCTGGGCTTCCCGACCCCAGCAGAGGTGCTCTCCTTCCTGCCGCGCCTGCTTCGGACGATCCAGAATGCGGAAGCGGGTGGACAGCCAGAGGTGCCTCCGGAAACCAGTTGGGCTCGACGGTGTGTTCCTCGTGAAGATGGTATTGGTGGCCGAACGCCGACAAGAAAGCGTGCGCGTCCGTGAGGTTATCGTTCAACACGCGCGTGAGCGGTCCGGGGGATCCTGCCTCCGCTGGCGACAGCGGAAGCGAGATGGTGGAGCCACGCTGCGACGTGGGCACCGAGGAACACGCATCTACATCTTTCGCAATGCTTGGGTCGTGGGTTGACTCGTCGTGATTTTCGGAAAACCAAGGGTCGTGGTCGTTGATTGGCGGCGTGTCGTCTGCTGCTCTCCGCGACGAGACCGCGTGCTCGCCCGGCTCACGGCGAGACCTTGCTTCCGCTGGCCCACCCGCGCGCGACTCTCTGAAGTTCCGCCGAAAAACGCCGCGACTTCGCAGTTTGCAGCAACACAGGCAGACTCGCTCGCCGCAGCTGCGGACCGCGGCGCAGGCGCGCCTGAATGCTCTCCCACACCAACGGACAATCCCGCGAAACCCCGAGGCCACCTGGCGCAAATACGACGAGCACGGACAGAATTCCCCGAGGAAACTATCCGTGGCAGTTGGCGACGCACTGCCTCCTCTCGGGGGCCCGCCCCGCCCGCGCACTGCCCCCGGAACGTCGCGTGTTGTAGCTGACATCCACACGTTGACCCGAATCTCCGCCCAACGGGCCATGCTACGCCGGTCCGCAACCTCATTGTTGGCGTACCCAAACGACATCATTTTTCGTTTGCCCGCGGTGGCACCTGCGATACCACCGCGGCGCCCGCCATAAGAACTTCCACTCGGACTATAGCGTCGCGGAAGCGATTCGAAACGACCCGTGGTAGGGGTGTCGCCAAGAGGATTTTCTCGCACCTGGTGCGTTGTTCCGCCAAGGCCAACAGCAGTTGTAGGCCCGCCGCGTCCGGCCTCTGCTGTGCTACTTCCTCCGGGGGCGGCCACTTCCAGAAGCATTTGCTCCGCCCGATACGCCGCTCTCTGTTGCCGTTTGCGCCGTTTTCGACGATACTCTTCCGCCGACATCGAGATGAGGATCAGAAACACCAGGACTACGCCGATGGTGAGCAGGCCAAACAGTCCGCCGAAAAAGGCCATGGTGAAGCGCCACGGATCGAGACAGGACGGGTTCGTGTCCACGTTCGGGTACCCAACCGGACAACGGTAGGGGCAGGTGCTGTTTGTCCAGCCGACCGCGATCCATTCGAATTTTTCCACGCCGCCCGGTTGGTCGCAAGGCTCACAAGAAGCGCCACCGCCGGACCACGTGCCCTTTTCGCACGGCGTGCAAAAGGTCCCGGAGAGCCCCGGGGAACACATCCCCAGGTGAGAGGCGATTCCCCGGTGGCCCTGAATGCGCTCGGTGACGGTGTGCACGTGCGGTGGAGGGTTCTCCAGGCAACTCGGGTCGATGCTCCCGCCATCGACCGCAATCTGGATGTGCGCCGTGACAGTTTTCAGAGGACGAGGGCCTTTCGTCGTCCGCCCAGTTCTTTCTTGTTTCCGCTGCTGGTGCCAGCGGATCCCGACCAGTCCGCCGCCCCCCGCGCCGCTTGCGCCTGTCGCTAGGCACGCGTTGCTCCCGCCCTTGGCTGACAGGAGGCCCGAGCTCCCGTCAAGCACGCCGTTCAGCGTGTGCAAGACGATTTGGCCCCCACTCCCGCCGCCCGACGCCCAGCTCTGCCCGTAGGTTCCCTCCGAAACCATTCCCTTGCTTCCGTCGGCCTGCAGCGCCGCTTTTTCGAGCTGCGCGTCGCGCACGCTCGCCCAAATCATTCCACCGCCGAAGGACGGGCGCGATGGGCGCCGCCACAGAAAGCTGCACTCGGTGTCGTCGCCGCAGCCACCGGCGGAGGCCGGCGCAGACACATCCCACCATATCCCGCCGGACTTCCTGCTGTCCTGGACGAAGAAGTTCTTCTTGTGAACGAGGTCCGAGAACATGATTTTCTTCTTCTGAGTCGAACCACGGGCATCTTCGCTGTCTGGAATGTCGTACTGCATTCCCGCTGACGCGACCCTCTGGACCGCGTCTGAATCCGCGCGGACCGCGAATCCGCCGCGGCCGCTGTGGCTCCCCCCGGCCCCCAGCAGGTGCGGGTCGCGTCCCGACGCCCCCCGTCCGCGGCCCTGCCCGGCGCGGCACCCGCGCCCGCTCGTTGACAGGGTGCTCTTCGTCACCTGCCAGCGGTCGGCGCAAAACAACATCGCTTGCGCCTGGATCTTGGCCTTGGCGGCGATCTGTACCACCGGCGCGACCTGGATGAAGTCGAAGCTGTATTGGTTCACGAACTGCCGTTCGAGGTCTGCAAGGCCGTGCGGAAACCGCTCCGCATCGCCGAAGAAGTCCCCGTACCAGGTCGGGGTGTAGCAGGTACTAGTAGCGTTCCCGGTTGTACTGCTACCCTCCGGCGCGTCTTCGTTTTCGTTTTGCAGCCTTTGGTTTATTTCCACCCGCCGGGAAGATCTTCCCCCCGAGTTATCGGCCCCGCTGCCGCTCGAAGCACAAGGGCTGCTCCACATCTGGCAGTAGTCGATCGAGTCGCGCGGAAAATGAAAATCGTCGCGCAGCGGCGACGCCTGCTGATGCTGTCGAGCAGCCGGGGAACTGCGCTCGGACGCCTGGCGCGTTGCAGCGGCTGTTGTAGTTGCTCCTCTTGACCACGGAAAATAATGTTGGACGGCAGCACGACGAGGATCTTCTGCCGCCCCCCGCTCTTCCGGCGGTCTCCGATGTCTCGACTCGGCATCCGCTTCCGCGTCGCAGGCCTCCATGAACCTGTCCCCGGTGGTGCGCACGTCGGTGTCGTAGTAGTCGGAGACCGCCCGGAACGTGCTCTGCTTTGACGCGAACACGGCGATCCTCTCCACGTTCCACGTGTCCGCGGGCGCGATGGCAACGGCGGACCCCCGCACGAGAACCACCGGCTTGTGCGCGCCGTCGCTCACGAGGTCGCCCCCGACCAGGCCCCCGAGCTGCACCTCTGCGACGTTGAGGCCATCGACCACGATTTTCCCGGAGCAGTAGAGCGCGCTCGCCGTGGAGATGGATCGGTTTGCGCTTATGTGCAGAGCGTCGAAGACGTTCACGAGCATTCTGCTCGCGAGAAAAACGTCCCGGGCGTGCTGCAGGGTGAGCCTCTGCATGCCGCGGAACTCGACGCGCCGCGACCCGTTGAGCACAATGTCCCAGCGGCCCGGAGGCTCCACCGACAGGACGGTCTCGGCCACCGTGAGAAACTTCTGCACCTCCCCGGAAGGGGCGTCCCACTGAAAGAAAATTCCCCCACTGATGCTGGCCGTGGCGCTCGCCCCTGTGGTCGGTAGCAGTTGATGTGGTCTTGCAGCTTGATGTTGGAGTTGTAGATGATCTCCCGTTGATGTTCGGGAGGTTCGGTTCTGTCGGTTCTTGATGTCGCAACACGCGCTGTGGAAGCCTAGCTTGGAGAAGCGCCAGAAGAAACTGTCGCGCAGCGTAACGTTGCCGTTCTGCGCGCGGATCTGGAGCGTCACCTCCGGCCACGCAGCCTCCACCATCGCATCCTCAAACACGATGCTCCCGTTGAACTGCAGCTGGCAACTCCGCCGGATGTAGAAGCTGCCGGTTTGCTCGCCCGAAATCAGGCACGTCGAGCTGTCGTTGGCGAGGCGGGAGGCATCGCAAGAAAGCACCGCGGCGTCACACGGTGGCAGCTCCTGGCGCTGGGCGGGCTCCAGGCGGTGCGATACTTGATGCCATGTTGATGGTCCGTGGTCCGGCAGTTCTTGGCTGCTTGCACCAGGCGACGAAGACATTACGGCGCACAGGAGAATCTGCTGTACTACCTTCATCTTCCTTGTACTTGTTAAGTCTTCTCGCAAAAGCTTATCCTTCTACTCACTCTCTACAACTACTGCGGCGAGATTCATCAAAGAATGTCCGTGGTGCCGCGACAAGACAATCACACAGGCTGGGTACCTTTGACACATCCATACATGTTGGCGTCCTCTGCGATCTTTACTTTATCTGTACGCATCTGCATGGTGGCCGTGGCGCATCCGACTCTATATCTACAAAACAAGGCAGGGCGTTGGCGTGCGCGTGGTCTGTCTCTGATGTTGTACTTGTAGGGTAGCGTGCTATTCGTATTCAAGGGAGAAAGAGAATGCTCAACAAAATTACCCTGAGTAGAGCTCGATTCTGGTCTCAGCCAATCTCAGTCGGATGTTGCGATTGAACACCGTCAAAGTTCCTTGCGACATGCTGCATACGCAGAGATCGCGTGGCCCTCGTGGGGTATCTTCACTGATTTGCGACTGCAGCGCCTATGACGGACTGGGGGCGCTACCTCCACAGCCACAGGGTGTGGCGATCAAAAGTGCTCACGTGTCGCTAGTTTCTACTTCCTTCGGTTTGTGTGCGAGGCCAGCTTCTTCCAGTTGTGATGGTGACACGTGCTTTACCAGATGCCGCAGCATGAATGCCTGCGCGTCTTGCGGCTGCTCTTCTGCAAGTCGCGTACACAGCGCCGAGAGATACCTGGGTCGTGGGTGGCGAAGGGAGCGAGATCAAAAAGAGGAATCGCAATCGAGAATGTAGAAAAACTAAATGTGAAGTTTGAAATTTTAGGAGGTGAGTGCTGAATGTAGATGAGTGAATGTTGATGTGCTATCGAGCCATTCGAGTGAGCTGGAACGGCAACGCCACGGGGAAGGGGAAAGACAAAGAGGTCCAAGTAGAAGTCGGGGACTAGGTGGAGGGGACAAGAGACAAAATAAAAGCTTTTCTTGAGAAGGGTGTACCCATCGAGTCCTGTGGTATCGAACCACTTCTTTGCGTCCTCTTTCTGCTTCGAAATGCCGTGTGGCGCGAAAGCGCCCCGCATGCTCGACATTCCTCTAGGGAAGTCGCCGTTCTTAGCAAGCGTTGGTCTGTGTTCGCGTTGATCAAGCTGATAAATCTACGGCCTTGATGAATTGAGGTTGACCTAGTAGCATCCATAGGTCGGTTGGGCGTCGCAATTAAACTCATACGATACATCACCTACCCACGATGGGAGGCATGCCAGAGGCACACTCGAGCGATCTTTGATTGCTCGCAGTGCTCGCACAAATCATGCGTCTTGGAACAGTACGATGAGGGCGACCGCGACTCACACTCACTGGTCAGTCCTATGTATTCTTTGTGCTCGTGTACTTTCCATAGTCGACGACGTAGCGTACGCGATACGATTTCGTCTTCACCAGTCGCTCATCATAGATTACAACATTCCTCACTCTGTCTGCCACCACATTGATTCATCTTGAAAGCCGGCAGCACTCTCAATTTATTATTATTTTTTTATTTTTGGTATCATCCTCCTGCTCCTCTCCAAGTCCAACGGCTCTTTCCTTGTTCCTTTAGAAAAAAATGAATTCGTGGTATAGAAAGTAGTCCTCAGCGGCGGGCTGGCATCGGTCGTCGCCATCGTCACGCGAGCACGTCGTGAAAGATAGTGAGTACTGAGTCGCAAAGTTTGAAGACGTTGTAGTCGATTTGGTTGCTGAACGGCTCCACCGCTCCGGCTAGGGAGTCGCACATCAGTTTGTACCGCTCCGTTGCCACGCCGGAAAGCACCGCGGGCTCGCACGTCGACTGCCACGTCCGCACCAGTTCCACCCCGAACACCCCTTGCCCCTTGATCTCCCGCGCAAACTTCACGCACTGGTCCCACCCCTTTGGCTTCGGACCCTTTGGCATGTCGTTCACACCAGCAGAGGATCCTGTGAAGATCAACGTTGATGTTGATCAACATACAATTATGAATCCCTAGGCCGTTTGTTTCATGACCTTGGACGAACCGAAAAGTGAATTTGTGCTTTCTGAGGCGCTGGCATGACAGTTAAGTATGAACTGCGCGAGTGGATTGATATTCGTGTATCAAAATCAATCAATGTATCCGTACCTGGGCCGCTCGCCATTGCGGCGCTGCCCCCGAGTGGCTGCGCAACCGGAATCTGTGTCGCGGCCCCGGTCTGCGTCTGGTGCTGTTGAACAAGATGCACGGCGTTTTTCGTCGGAGGTACTCCAGCGTTGTTTTGTAGTTGTACCGCTTTTTGGTACTCCGCTTGCTCTTCCAGGTACTCTTGCTGCTTACGCAGCAGTGCTGCGTTTTGGCGGTCCAGCTCGAGCTTCGTCATGGCCTCGACGGGCTCACTCGCTGTGGAGGGCTGCACCGCTTGCTCATCAGCACCTCCCCGCGAGGCACTTCTTTGCACCATGCTGGAGCTGGGCGCCGGAGGTGACGGAGGTGACGGTTGTGCCGTCGGCGACGTCGATGCCCCCGCATCCGCTGTTGCACCCGCTCCTCCGTTGTTGTCGATACTAGCGCTGGTCGAGTAGAAGCTCTGCAGGCCGGCTGGAAGCTCGAAAACGGTGGCTTCCTGGTGTCGTGGCCTCCTGGTCTTTTTTTCGTACACGACGAGAGCGTCGACGACCTGCGGGTGCAGGACCCACGCCCAAATCGTCCCGAGGACTCGAAGCATTCTCTTTATTTGCGAAAGTGCGCTCGACCTATCTAGTGTCCTCCCGCATTTTAGCCCAGGACCTTGCCGGCAATTATTTGCAGCACAGCCCCCAAAATCTAAATCATGACCTTTACTATGTATACGGATAGACGTTTCGTGGAAGAGAAAGTTTTGACGGTGGGGTGGAGGAAGATACGATAGCTAGGTTAAAATTGTGCTCTACACAGCGCTCGGGCTGGGTGCGTCGCGAAGATGAAGAAGCTAGTGCTAGTAGTAGTATTGCCACTAACGGGACCCGTGCCACTAATGTCTTGGTTTTTTTACTCTTCTTGTCTACTTTCTTTACTTGGTTCGACCGCACTTCACTCCTCGTTTTTACTCTGCTCCTCTCCCTCCACGTACACGTTTTTCCTGCTTCAACAGTAACACTATCAATCAATCTTTCTACATCGTGCGCAAAACGTTGAATGCGAGTTCATCGCAGTGCAAGTTCCTCGATGACAAAATCCAAGTCCAGTCATGGCAGACTGTGTAATTTAGACCAAAGCATCTGCTTCTCTGTGCGCTCTCCGTCTGCGCGCCGGTATCTAACTTCTGACAGGAATCATGGATCGGCACACCTGCAATCTGAAAGCTGCAGCGTAGATGCCGAAAGTCAAAGTGGACTTGAGGAAGGGGGTCGACCGTAACGCGTGGTCGTATTGGTCGAGGACGTGCTCATTTATCGTTCTCGAGCAGGATCGATGACTTGTGGCTAACGGGATCGATTGGAGTAGACGAGAGAGAAACCTTGGCCTTGCTGTTCAAGATTGATCAAGAGACAAAGAAGATGTCCGCAACAAACTGTAGCAAAAAAAAAATCAATAGGGGCAAATCACGATTTTGTTTTAAATTTTATTAATTTGAACTGCTTTTTAAAACCCCAAGCAGTCTGCAAAATGCCCAACGCACAAGCGAAGGGTGTGTGTTTTTTGAGCCTGTTGAGTACTCTCCCAGCCTTGACCCGCCCCCCTCAAACCCGTTATTGATGAAGACCCGTTACATTCACCATGCCGTTCTGCTTTTGAAGAAAAGGAAGTGAGCCGCCCTGCTCATCGAAAGAGTCGGGGGATTGGCGGTTTTCGTGTGAGGTGGGCGGTTCGATCAGCTGGATTGAATTTCGGCAGGGGCACCAAGACCGGTCTCTTCCCGTGCCCGAATGCCCCACGCTCTCGGGCAACACGCGAATCCACAAGAGCCTGTTCATATGGTGGAGTAGATTTGGATCACGTTGATGAGATACATCAGCTACTTAGGCCAGGTACTTCAGTCAGGAAAGAGGAAGACACAGGCCGCGAAAAAGTAGTCAGTGATAGAGCACGATTGTTCAGTCTCATCGAAGCACCTCCTTCCTCCGTTCAGCCCAGCTCTGCGCCACTGCAGTGTATCTCTGAATGTGGTCGGCGTCTTGGATGATCTTTGGTGAGGAGGCTCGCCGCCGCAATGCTGTCGGCGAGAGGCGACGCAGCACGTCAACATCGGCCCTCGGGCTCCGCACGCTGGACGTGAGCGCAATGTGATTCGCGGTGAATGTTTCCGTAAGTCGCGCTCGTTGGGGTAACACCGGCCGCGATGGAGGACTGGAAATATCATACTTACATCATTGGTGTGACTGCTGCTCGTAGTACCAAACGAAAATAGTAACTGAGTCTGAACCTTAAGTCGTTCCGTAGCCAGTGCGCTATCTATGGAGCATCGATAATTCAAGCTGAGAAGCGAGAAGATGAAATCAGATTGCGCGGAATCCCGTTAAAGCTGGAATCGCGTTCGCTTCGGAATCGCGTTACGGACCACGCGCAGACAGAAGGCGGCCGAAGAAAATCGAGAAGGCAGAAAGACAAGCGCGGCAAGAAGGAGACAGAGAAGAAGGGGAAGAACGCAGAAGCAAAAATAGGGAGAGGCACCCAGTTGGCGGCCGAT
>RXOD01003832.1:0-49472 GCA_005223375.1 Amoebophrya sp. AT5.2 | reverse complement strand
CCCTGCCGCTGCGGCGCAGCGGCAGAAGTCGGAGGCGCAGCGGCCTTGGATACACGGCCGGGGATGAGAGCCATGACAAGCAGGCGCCGCTTTGGACTTAGAATCGCCTTAGGTAGTACCCAAAAGAAAACGCACGCGATAACTAAGCGCCGAAGTTTCGTCCTCCTTTCCACGATTCCCCACCTTCTTGCTCCCCACGGGGCGCGCGTTCACGAACAAGGCCGCCGCCCTTGTGGACGCGCGTGCTGATCCGCATCCGAAAACTTCCTGACCATCCGAAAAGCGGCGCCCAGCTGCGGGGCGGGGGGGTCCAAGCACCGTCTTGGCCGCGCAGGTGTTCGCGCCAGTAATTCCCGCGCACGCCCTCGCCGCCGAGCCTGGGGCGGCGTTCCATCTGAGGCGGAAAATTGAAGTGACGGCGTGCGAGCTGCAGCCCGACAAGGCCAGCCAACGCGTCACACTGTAGCGCCTCGAAGGTCAACCACTGGGGTTAGCCTGCCATGCGCAGCACGTCGGAGGGGGAGGAACCGCCGTCTTTGCCCAGTTGTTGACCTTCGGCGAGTCCTTCCATTCTCGGACTTCCGCCACCACAAAGCGGAAGATGCTGCGAGGGGGCTAGGCGCCGAACGTCCTTTCATCTGGGCAAACCCCAGCTGCGTGAGGATGTCCCTTTCGCCGCGAAAAACATCGGGGCTGTTGCTTTCTATCCAGGTGCCTCGCCGTGCTGGGCGTTCAGGCGAACGGATCTTCAAAAATGGAGCGCGACTCTTCGGCGGGAAGAGGAACTGGCGACGGACGCAATCGGAAGCAGTAAGGATCCTGTCGAATAGCTCTCGTAAGGCGTCTGACATTAGGCCCGAGCCGCACGCCTTCCAGTCCGCTCACCTTCTTGCCCTGAGCTGGCACCATCTCCGGCGGCGCTCCTTTGAGGCTTGTCGTCTGCCGCGTTCGGTTCGCATGGTCACGCAAGTCGGGCAGCATCGAAGTGATAAAATTGACTGGCGCCCCCAACACCCGGAACACCTGCATGTCGGACATGGAGGCGCTCGGTCGAAAGCTGTAAGCGTGGCGACGTGTTTGAGGTCATGTCTGGATACAGTAATGCCCTATCGTCATCATGGAAGACGACGACGACCGACTTGGCGCGGTCGCCGCAGTGAACCCTCAGGGCCAGCCCCCTTCCGAAACAAGAATGAGATGATGGGTGAGCACGAGCAGATCGATGTTAAGGGCGTAACACAATAAACGAGTACGCAGACCACGCACTTCCAACGAACATCATTCAGTTTCAGACTCAACAGAGTCAAGATGAAGTAAAAGTTACTATAGTACTAGTAGCAGTCTGACTTGTTCGCAGATTGGGATCAATTGGGGTCGTGCTTCTTCTTTGGATTTCCGCATGGTGCTGCTACTGGTCTATTATGCAACAAGACATGCTGGCCGTCAAACGAACTGCAACAAAGCCGCGTGGTAGATGGGCAAAATCAGATTATCGATTTGGTCTGTACATGCCTCCAAATAGGTCACGAGTAGATCTGCGACCACAAGCCGGCCCCAGCTCCCCCAAGACAAGTTCTGGAATCCCAGTAAAAGCAACATGGCAGCCTGGAATAGTAACGACGAGCAGAAGAAACCCAGAAAGGAGCCCTCCAAGGTCTTCTTGTTCAAGTTTTGCCGCGTTTCTGGTGCTGGAGGCGGCGCACCCGGGGAGGTTGTTGATTCTTTTATCTCCCTTGGCTCCATTTTTCCGTTTGCTATTGCTTTTCCTCCGCTTCCGCTCGCAGGAGGAGAAGAAGCTGCGGTACTAACACTCGACGCCCCCGGTGACACGACCCCCGCCGTCCCTACAGAAGCTGTCGAAGCGCCCCTGACTTCTGGTCGTTCCTCGCCGTTCCTTCTTCCACAAGCGCAACTGCCCCACCACGCGCAACCGCCCGCGAACACGTCGCGCCAGTAGTGCGGCGTCTCCCACGGGAATAGCTTCATCGCCCCGACGATGCTCGCGCAGCTGTCTCCAACCCCCGTGCAGGAAATCCCGGACAATGCGATCAGTAAGGAGTTCGCGTTGAAGACGCCCCCAAACACAAAGAAGGCGTACCAAACGGGCACCGCGCACCCGAGCAGCAGGTACATGTGCGTCAGAATCACCGTCCCGCCGTCGCGTTTGTCGATGTAGGGAGAGAGGTAGACCGTCAAGAGCTCGGCGATCGGACTTACCCCCGCGCTGCGGAACGCCTCCAGAACCAGAAAGAGAGAGAAGGCGACGGCGAAGGCGAGCGACGTAAAGCGGATGTGCACAAGGATGGAGGGCACGAACATGACGATGGCGATCGCGTGGAAATACTTGCGGAGGACGATCTGGGGGATCTTATTTTTGCTGCTGGAGGTTGTACTTGCAGCTGACCCGTCGTCGTGGTCCTGGTCACGACCGACCTCACTGCCACTCGCGCGCTGCAGGTACGGAAGGCCGATGAAAAGCCCGACCACCAAACAAACCGCGTAGTAGGCAAGAAATTTCAGGGGAACCGCCGTGTGGTGCGTCACGTAGTTGAAGATCCAGACGAGCGAGTTTTCCTGAATCCACAGCGACATCGTGTGAAACAGAAACCCGATCGCAAGCAGGGTCGTCGCGAAGAAAAGTTGCGACGGCTGGAGGCAGTTGCCGCACGTCTGTGCCAGGCTCAATGAAGCTGGCTCCTGCCCCCGCCCAGACACGGATTCGATATCCGTGTCCACCGCCGTATCGCTCGTCTCGGTGTCCTCGCTTATCTTCTGCAAGGCTCCACTGCTGCTCCCGTCTTCGTCGCGTGTTTTCCTCCGCTTGCAGCAGAAGAAATGCAGGCAGAAGATGTGCCCCGCGATGAAGATTGCTCCGAAAAGTCCCAACAGAATCACGCACCGGAGCTTCGTCAGCCGCAGGCGCTGCTCGACGATCACCAGGTAAAAGAGGTACGCAAGCAGCACGTTGCACTGGGCGATCAGGATGCCTTCTCCAATCGTGAAAGACCGTCGCAAGATGACCAGTACCGCGTACATGGAAGCCAGAAACACCGCCGGAAACCCGAAACACACCTCCGCGCTCGTCAACGGATCTGGAAGTAATCGGAGCTTCAAGTGACCGTACTCGAGTACCCCGTAAAGACTGAGCAAAACCGCAACTCCGCCTGCAACGACGGGAAGCGCGCCCCCGACGCTGCCGCGCGGCAGATCTGTTGAACGCGGATATCTTGCGCCAAGAACGCCGTTTTTATTCATCTCATGATCTTCCCCATCACGACCACGACGAGCAGGCCTGAAGCGATCACGCTCAGGTTTATCTTCTTCATCATGGGCGGTGGAGGTCGTGTTTTTATTCTTCGCCGAGTCTGAGTGTTCTTCGAGCGACGAAAGCTCGATCTCACCTGCCCCCCGCCGACGAGCGCTTCCCATTCCGGCGGCCTTCCGTGGTCCCGTCGCAACGTAGTATCCCAGCAGGAAGAGCGCGGCCATAGCAGAGCAACTCGACGTGACCAGATGCGCTGCCCGCATGGTCGCGTGTCCGGGCGACGTGCTGCCGCCCGCAGTACCTCCAAAGCCCGCTGGTATCGAGTTCGGCAGTTCACCGTCCAGGACCGTGCTCTGGTCTTGCATATGGTGCGTTGCAGTTGCAGCACCTCCGTGTGCTGGGGCGGTTCCACCAGTGTCTTGCGCCGCCCCAGCAGCGTCAAAGTAGAGCGGAAACAGCAACGGCAGCAGGCACCCGCCGAGGAGGATGCCGCTGCTCTGTGCCTCGCGCTCGAGGTGGAAGAGGAAGCGACTGTAGAACCGCCCGCCATACCGCTGGCGGAAGCTCCGGCCCGTTGGCGTAGAGCCGTACTTCTCAGAACTTTCAATCAAGTCATTTTCGTGCATGAACAGCAAGTCCAAAAACCGTCCCTGCCTCGACGAGCTACCCGTGTCGGAGCTGGTCCCTTCAAGATGCAGTTCTAATTTCATCCCGGACGGGGCTTGTTGTCCTTGCCGCGCGGAACCCGGCAGTCGGAAGTCATCTTCACCGGCAGCAGCCGCACTGCTCGAGAAAGTCGCTGCCTTGCAGCGCTGCCGCACCGATGCCTCTTCTACGTCTACACGACCTTTCGCTGAAGGTGCGTTCGTCGTCCTCCACTCCTGCGGCCGTTTTTTACTTGTCGCACCCACTGGCGGGGGCTGCAAATCCAAATCGCCATCGGCTTCGTCGGCCTCATTTCGGTTGCGAAAATCTGCGTTGTCCTCTCGAGGATCCTCTAGCTCAACATCGCAACCGATGAAAAGCACTCGCGTCTGCAGAAACAGCAGCTCCACCGCAGCCAACGCGAGGAACAGAAGCACGAGGGTCACCGGCGGCCGCAGACCATAGCAGAAGAAAACTCCCGCCAAGACGACAGTGCATTCCGCAATGAAGGAGATACGACCTCCCGAGCATGATGAGGTCTGCTGCGACGGAACGGCGCGTAAAACCATAGTGTCGCGCCCGCCAATGCTCTCGTGATGGTTGGATGGAGTCTCGTGGAAAGCAAAGGACAAATGCAGATGAAGGAAAGGTCCGCGCAAAAATTGGCGCCGCTCGAGAAAGCAGCTACGAGTCACGGCTTCCGCTTCTTTTACGTTGCATAGTACTGCGAGAGAGTCGCGTTCTTTACTAGATGAATTGAAACGGCTTGTTTGTCAATGTCAAACTGCACTGACTACTAGACTTGACCATCTACTTCTACTAACACTTTCACTATGAAAAATTATCATCTGCAGCTGCAGCTGCACTCGCGACTAGCGGAACAAGAAGGACTTATCGTTATCCGCTCATGTTTTACTTTGTATTCTCGTCAACATTCGCATCGATTAATTCGCCCATCTACA
Source organism: Amoebophrya sp. AT5.2 (assembly GCA_005223375.1). Lineage (NCBI taxonomy): Eukaryota > Dinophyceae > Syndiniales > Amoebophryaceae > Amoebophrya > Amoebophrya sp. AT5.2. The sequence goes on along the minus strand of RXOD01003832.1, from coordinate 44,600 downwards.
GTAGCGCAAGGATAACCACAAAAGTTTGGATAGGGTTGATAAATACATGGGTCCTGCTTGCCGTTCGTGTTTGCGCCGAGAAGGAATTCAGCAGTAGTGGAAGTAGACCTTGCTGTGTAATCTTTACTACAAGAAGGCGCGTCTAAGAAAACATATTGACCATTCGGGCCATCCGACTTCTTCTTCTGCGCACGGTCCCTAAGCATCGTGGCTGAGTCATATTCCATTGATTGAAGTTGAACACAGAACCGGAGTGGAAGAACAAGAAGGGCGCTGATGTTTGATGTGCGCAGGCGCTCTCATTAAGGCTTCAGTTGATGTTGCTCTATGCATCAACTCACGAGCTCCATCGTGCATGTGCAACTCCGCCTTGCGAAGTTATTTTTCAGCATTGCACGACCATGGATCATCGCCCGTTCTACGAGAACGAGGTCATGAAACGATCAACAAGCTGTTGTGGGCAGTGATGATTTCTTGAGCACGCAGGTTGAGCGTATTCTTCTTCATCAAGTGTGGACTTCGAAACGCACATGTCCCTGCAGGCCGGATCCTTATGCTAGTAATTCTATGACTATGATTGATTCGAGGACCGCACTATGCGCAGCTGGTTGCCATGCTGCAAAAGTCTGACCGCGCGCAACTGGTTGCCATGCTGCAAATGTCTTAGTCTATCCCATGATCACCATGAATGTAGAGGGCCTCGATCGTTGTCTCCGACCGCCCCCGCCGCCGCAGCGACTCAACGCTACTGCGCACCTACGAGTTCCACGGATTTTTGCGCGGCGGTTCCCCACTTTTGCAGCTTCTCGAGCATCAGAGCAGCGTCGAGGTCCTTGCCAGTGACCAATACCTTCTGTTGACCAATGTCACATTCCACCTTCTCGACGTTCTCCAGTTTCGTCAGAATCCGCTCCACAGCCCCCTGGTTTGCAGCATTGTGTTGAACAAATTCAATTACAATTTATTTCAAATGCAAACGCAGCAAACAAACTCAGACGGTCTGAGACTGAGTGATGAAAGAAGGCAAGGAAAAACAAGTGGACCTAGATAGTGCAAAAGAACGAATCAATACGGAGCATCCCTCGCACGTCATGCCGACCTTAAACTCGACGACCGCAGAACCCATGTTGCGTGTTCTTGAACTAGGAGCGAAGTGCGTTACAACTCTTACTGTGACTCTTGTCAAAGTCAATGTCAATCTTCTCGCACCTAAGACTGAGTGTGAGTCTGTGTTGAGACGTAGTACTAAGTACTACCGTCTTGCTTCTCGACGCAGTGGCGGGCTGGCGGCTCTTATAATTGAATCGCAATTTTTCTTCATGGCAAAAGGGTGGCACGGTGAGGGTGAGGATGAGCTTGACGAGCGTGCAGCTAATAGTAGAGACCACAACCTTCCTCCAAGACATTCACGAGTTTATTCAGTACGAAGGAACTCAGGAGACTTGAAAGCAAGACACGGAGATCTTCTACTTGCTTCCACGGGCCGCCCAAACACGGCACAACAAGATGACAGTCGCTTACGCAGCATGCATCGAGTTACACGATCGGATCTTAGCGGGGATCTTCTTCACAGACACAGACAGAGCCGATGCCGAGCGGGAACAATGCGTGCCTACTGTCAACACTGTCTGGGAGAACACAGGTACGTTTGAAAGTCGACTACGAAGTCAACAGCGACGGCCCCATCAAATTTATCAAATTGTCGTTGGTTATTTCTCTCTTAGTAAGTACTTTGATATCGCTCCTGGTTGTCTTCGTTTCTTTATGGCAAAAATCGGGCAGAAGGATAGAACCATGCTATCTATGCTCGAAGCAAAAAAGTGCTTTTACCATTATTTTCTTGTGCGGTGTATCGAGGTTTCGGCTGCGTTCCAGAAGGATCGGAGACGTTTTGCCGTCCGCGTTGTCGCGAATTCTTTCAGCCGCAGCAGGTGCAGCAGAGTGATGGGTGTGGTTGATGTAGCACCACGCCTATAATTTGCGTCACGATCCACATTCTCCGCCAGCGCTTGATCGAGTATGTTTTGCGCGCTCTCTCGCGCGAAGAACTCGAATTGGTTGCAGTAGGCCAAGTGCTGCGCTGCCAAAATGGCCTGTGCTTTCTGCTTTCCGACGCAAAGGAGCAACTCTGGTATCCGCAATTCCTGCACCGAGGTCAGGTTCATCGCGCCGAAGACCTCCTTCACGAAGAACGCATCTTCACCAGCAGGCACACCAAGATGAACTTTTGCTGGCGCTTTACAACCGATGGCATTTGCGATTCTTGGAAACGCGGTGACGGTCGAAGACGCCGCGTGCGGCGAAATCGGAACAGTTCCAAAGCAACGCAGATGGTCCCCGTCTCGGCTGCCGCGGTCCGCAGCTCCGCTGCCTCGCGGTGCGTTTTTCGACTCCATTTTCGGCTCTGGTCCTCGTGCATGGTGCGCCAAATCGCCCGTCCAACGCCAACGGAACGCTCCCGCCGCTGCCTCATCGCCTTCCTCATCCACCCCGCCACCATCCCCGTCAGCCCCGCAACTCGCCAACTGCTCGCGGCACTTTTCGAAGAATTTCTCGAGCCACACGGCGATGGCGTACTGCGCGAAGCGCTGTTCCCGGATCTTGCCAGCATGCGGGGCGGCGGTTTTTTGAACGACCTGCTGCACGAAGTCTGTGTACGCCAATATCTCCGCGGTGTCCGCAAGAGCGCTCAGCTGCACCTCCGCTTCATTTGACTCGTCCTGCTCGTGGTCCTTCGTAGTAGATGCGCTAGTAGAGGTACCACGCTGATGGCGCTTTGCGTTTGCTCCACTGCTGGACGAGGGTACACCTGTTCTCAGTGACTTGGAGGACTGGTGACGTTGAGCGGGCCCGGAGCCGGAAGATGGAGCCCCCGCGCCGCTCCGCACGAGGTCGCGCCACCGGCTCCTCAGCTGGCGGAGTGCGCTTACGTCGTATAAAACTCGCACTGGAACGAGCTGTTTTTCGTGTGAGCCGGAGTCGGCTTCTTGACTCTCTGCGTGCACGGCTCGCACCCCCCGGTTCGAAGATTTCATCGAGCGCCCAGGCGTCAAGCCCTGACGCGCACCAGCCGTCCCCGCCGCGCCGCCCAGACGAGTCCCGCTGGCCCGACTCGTTACGGGCGTCGTGGAGTTGTTCGTTAGTCCTGTTCTGTGCAGCTTTTCGGCAATGAAATCCTCGCTCAGGACGTTGTCCAGTACGGAGTGTACCTCGTCCAACGCGTCCTGACGCTCCTTACGCGCCGACCGGACACTGGCGCAAAATGCCTGTCTCAGAGTTACAAGAAGAACGAGCGATCGCGTCGTCTAGAAGGAGGAGACGTCGGAGAACGACGACGAACACGAACGCGAACGCTTCTACTAGCTGCACGACTAGGACTATCTAAAGCTAAACAAACAAACCTAGTTAATGTGAGATTGTTCGAGCGGCAGGAAAGACGCTCCTGCGCAGGGGGCGCAGCTAAGCTCATCGATTGACTTTTTCATGTTCAAGGTCAAGGCGAGCGAGGAACGCTGCCAATTTCAAATTTCTTTGATTGCAAGAAGTCAGCTACAGAACATACACGACACCTAGTGTAGCTTTTCCGGTTCATCTAGTACGGCGATGCTTGCACGTTTCATCTGTGTAGCCGGCTCCGGAGCAGGTGTACCAGTTGGCGCGTGAAATCTGTCGACTGCTCGAGGGTCTTTCTGCGGTTCTCCATCGCGTATACGGCTGAAGCCAACCCTTCCGACATGACACGGAGGCGACGTCGCACATCATTTTCGTTTCCGCCACCAACAGAATTTCCCGTCATTATTTTCCGTCCGTTGGGTGTTGCCCGTAACAAAGTCGGAAATCAAAGAAGGTGCAAGTGCAACGCTGACCACTACGAACGAGTCTAAGACTAAGATGACATAGACATAATTCGCCTTTTGGTACTCTTTTTTTTCCAGCTCAGTGTCATGCCCGTACGAATTCGAATGATGTGGACTCCGTATGCTGCTTGTACCACCTCCACGAGTACTTACGTGCACTTCTTCTAAGGTCACGGTCACATTTGCACGATTCATTGGCTGCATCTGCATCTGCAATAACATACAATGATTCATTTTTTACAACGGCAACGACAACGACCTTTTTACATTATTTACGATTACGATGGGTCGCGCTAGTAAGCGACTTTGTCCTGCTCCTGCTCCTCCACCTCGTGGTCCTCTGCATCAGCATCGCGTCTCGTGCATCTAGCAAACCATCCGTTTGTTGTTGGAAAGAATTCAAATTCTTGCTTGCTTCTTATTTCTCCGACTACATCACTGCGGTTGCATCCAGTCTTACTCACTGCTCTACTGCTGAATTTTTCTTTACTCGAAGTTCGGTACGTAAACGTTAAGGTTAATACACGTACTTCGTTCTACATCTACATCTGCATCTGCTACATCTTTACCTTGCCACTACTTTCGTACTGTCCAGAATCACTTTACCCCCCTCTCCTCGCTGTCGAAAATTCAATTGCAGGCAAATAGCTTGGGTATCTCCTCCATCGCCTTGCTTTGATGTACTTGCCAATCTGGCCGGCAGTGGCGGCGGAAGGATCACTTGCGTCTCCGATACGTCGTCCTTCTCGCCAAGCGAGAGTGCGTCTCCCGGAAATAAAATCTCGCCCATTTTTTGAAACTGCTGGTGGAGGCTCGCCGCTTGCTGCGAATGTTCCCCTGGGCCTCCAGCGCCACCGCTTTTTCTCGCTTCGAAGAACCACGCGAGTTGGCGCGCCGACACTGTGCAGTAGGCGACGGAGCCCACAACCGGGTCCTCGGCGCGAATGTGGTACTGACTGCGAAGCGGCGGCCGTAGTGTCGACTCGTGCACGGAGAGAAGCATGTCTGGGAGAGCAATTTAGGGTTGGATCATGAGTAGCATTGATCAATGCCATTCTTCGTTTCTGGCGAGACCGAATTTTCAAGATGAAGACCTCCGAACCCGAGTGGTCGGAGCCCAAAAGATGAGTACAACGTACGGGTACGCCACAAACAGGAACGTAGGTACGTCTCCACTGCGGCGCGCTCCCGTTCTTGAAGAAGTCGTCTCGCTCGTACACTGCCACCCGGTCGACGTGACAGTGTTGCCTGCCGACGCACTCCACCCGGCTGCTTTTCACGTTGGACGGCCTCGCCACCGTCACGTGTTCCTGCATCAGGAGTCGCCCAAAGTCCGCAGGCCGGCATCTCCTGCATCGGACCTCGACATCGGTTATTTTTTCGGTTTCCTGGCCCAGCAAGAACACCTCCGGATTCTCCAGGTCCTGCAGATCCAAGTCCACCAGTGCCGCGATCTCGCGGCCCCGCTGCCGCCACAAGTGCTCGGCCGGCATTTTGCTTTCCTCCTCGTGCTGGTGACCACGAGGGCATTCTTGCCCAGGTGAAGATGGTTCTGGCAGCAGCACGCTGTCGTACTTCGTGTACAGGTAGAAGGGGTAGAAAAACGACCCCGGCGCGATTGCTCCTCCCGCTCCACCGCTTCCCGGGTTGGAAAACAACTGCAATTGGTGCTCCTCCTCCTCCGTCAACGGCGGCCGCATGGTGATGCACAGGTCTTCTCCTTCGACAAGTTGCACTTTGAGGTGCTCGCCCTCGAACAAGACGCTGGCGTTCAGGAACGCGGCCCCGTCGTCCGTCTGCACCCCGCTCGCGGTCTTGCTCTCCCCGAGCTGGCGGTGGTAGGGGATCCCCGTCGCGAGCGCCTTCTCGGTTTCGACCGGGTTTTGCGACGCAGAAACTTCCAACGACGGGATCTTCTTCAAGTGCTCCAGGACGGCCAGATGCTCGGTCATCTGCAGCTGAATGGCATCCGTCACGAACGTCGCCGCCTCGTCGTTCGTGCCCCTGTGCTGGAGTTGCATCAACTTGGCGATGTCCGCTTCTTCGGAATCGAGCGCCTTCTGGAGCCGGTTGATGCGGTCGACCAGAAACCTGTGCGTTTTCTGGTGGCCGGAAGCTGCCGACGATGAGGAGGTAGCTGGCGCTTTCTTTTGAAGCACTGCAAACGCCGCGTCATTCATGCGCCGCTTCCAGTCGTGCTCGCGCGCCCTTCCCGCCGTTACCGCCATGTTGCGCGCGTGGGAGCGCTTCAGCTCGGATTGTCGCCGGCGCGCCTGCCGCTTCCTCTGCAAGACGGCGAGCGCGGCTGCGCAGGTCATTCGCAGGCGCGCCGCGATCGTGGCAGGATCGCCGCTTGGCACGCCTCGCGAATGCCGCGAGGATGAAGACGAGGACGAACAACTCATGCGGCGCACAAGAAATTGCGCGAGCTCGGCGAGGAGGCTGTTGTCGACTCCACTCGCCCATTTGCGGAGGGGTAGCTCCAGCTTCTCCCGACTGCGCTCCCACTGCTCGTGGTAGACCGCGGCAGCCCTCCGTCGAAGGTTGGTACAGCCAGAAGCAGAACGCCTACTGCCACTCTCCACCTCCCCGCCAGTCGAATGTGCTGCAGCAGCCCCAGGAGGCCTCGAGGCATCGTCTTCGAGAGCGTCTGAACCCCCTCCTCTGCTGACCGTGACCGCTAGCTGCACCATCTCGCGCACAGCGCTAGTGCAATCTCTAGCGAGCTCCCGCAGCTCCGCCACGCGGTCCGAGCGGTTGCGCACATGCGCCAATCGTGTCGAGACGCGACTCTCGACCTGCTCAAGCTTGTCTAGCTTCTCGCGCAGCGCGCGGACGGCCGCGGTTGTCTCTTGTTCCTCGGTGTCCAGATCGGCGAGCAACCGGTCCAGCGCGCGCGACTCCGCGTTCTCTGGTCGCAAATTTTCGTAGAGGTTGATGTCCTGCTTCGCTTCAGTGTCTGCAGAAATAAAGTGCGTGCTCTCGGTCTTCGCCGCGGTGCTGGTGTGGAGGTCAGCTGTGGGGTGACTGTTGTTGCGGGATTTGTTCCGCGTGAAAGCGGAGGTGAAAGAGAAAGAGCCAGAAGGCGATTCGCCCGAAGTAACCTTCTCAGCTGCGTCCACGCTAGTGGCTGCCTCCACCATACTGCTGCTGAACGACTTTACGCTCGCTTCCGCGATCGACATTGCCGTCCTTTCCGCGTCACGGTCATTTCGGTGCGCGTTTAGTTTCTCGATCAGACCGGCGATTTCATCCTCGAGCTGCTCTGCTTCGTTTCCGAGCTCCACGCGGCCGCCGCCGTATCGTTCCCCTGACATCCATTCCGCATCAATCCCTGTAGGGGACAAGAGGGAGGACCTTCCAGCATTCAGTACAGCCAGCCTTTCTTGTCTTGCGCGATTTTGTGCCCGCAGTGCCTCCAAATCCGCCTCCGCCTCTTCCATCTCGAGTTTTGCGCGCCGCATCTCGCGTGTCAACTTTTCAGTTGCCACTGGAGCTGCAGGCAAAGGCCGCGCGCTCTCTCCATCCTGTCCCTGATGCTTCTGTTGTGCTGCGCCTTGCGACCGTGCTCTCATCGTCCTCGCCGACGTGAGTCTGTTTGCACTCCGCGAGCGGGTCGACGAGGAACGCGCTCGAGAGCTGCTACTTCTTCCTAACGCGCCGGTAGTCCTCAGCGCAGCTTGAGAGGCAACTTCTCGTGAGGAACTGCTCGCGGACGGGTGCGTCATCCCTCGGGGACGTGCCGCTGCTGTAGCAGCAGCGGCTTTTGCGGCCCGCGGCGACGACGACGGACGCGACGAGGTCTTTCCGCGGGCGGGCGCAGCGGGCACCAGACCTTGAAAACTCCGGAAGTCGCCTCCCGTCCCTCTGCCAGAAACGCCGGCAGTAGCTGAGCCGGGACCACCTTCAACTTCGTCTCCAGCTCCTACTTCCTTTTTCATCACGTCCACTTGCATGCGGAGCAGTCGCTTCAACGGGTTCTCCGTTGTGCCGAAAAGATTTTCTGAGTCGAAATCTGCTTTGTGGTCTGGCGCGTTCTTCTGCGACGAGGCAAGACTTGCATTCTTCAAGTGGATCTTTTCCAGGGCCGAAAACTTGTTGTCCCATTTCGGCTTTGTCTTCGACGGAGTGCCTGGCGGGTGTTTCTTCGCGGTTCTTCGGCCGAGTACGGGGCGCGAAAGCTGCTGGCGGCGCCGCTCCGCGGCAGTGGCGTCAGAAAGCAACCCGATGAACTCCATGATCGTGGTGGGGGGTCAACGAGCTATAGTGAATCTTTATCGCGGAGCGTGTTTCGAATTCGAGAGATTGATGACACTTCCTCTTCGTCCACTCTTTCACCACTGTAGACGTACCGAAAAGACAACAAGAGAACCCGAGCCAATGCCGTGCGCAAGACCAGGAGCGAAGTCTTTATCTTATAATATTTCTCTGGCATTCCAATTAGAGCAGATAGCCGACAACGTCTGATTGTTCTAGAACTAGACGAAGTGATACAGTAGTACTACGAACGACATCGAAGATGCTACGTCTCTACTTAGCAATTGTATCAGTATGTTTCCTCTCCGTCTCCACGCACCTCCAAGACGCGAACACTTGCACTTCTGTTAGCAGGTGGCAATACCACGTGAGCGAAACTTTGTCGCTCGACGCTCCTCCTTTCGATGTGGGTACTTCAGTTTCGCATTCTTGATTCCCAGTACCAAGATTCCTTCGCACCACGGCATTTTTCTGCTCATTTCCACCTCACTGCGTTGTGGTACTAGGTAGTGGCTCGCGTGGCACTCCTTGCAGGAGGTCGTGATAAACATAAAGTTAAAGGCCAAAGAAGTACTTAAACCAAATACTAAAACGTGAAAAGCCGAAGATTTCAGGTTTTTCGGACACAATTCGGTTTTGTAGCGCTGCTGGTAAAACATGTAAACTCGTCATAGCACGTCGTCGCCATCAGCAACGGACAGGATGCTTTCCTGTTCGCTCCTTCGAATACGAATTCCTCGAGTGGATGAGGAGAGGAACAGGAATAGCGACCCGGTCGTGCTACTGTAACAGGTCGTAGAAAATCATGCTAGTACGTCCCTGCACTGAAGCCAGGTTTTCGAAAGCTGCTCACGAGGGTTCTTGTGAATCTAGAGGTAGGTGACAAGAAAATGAAAAGCGTGAATCTTCTTCGCGCGCGCCTTTTCACGGTCACCATCCTGGTGAGGCATTCACGGAGGACTCATCGTGCTCCCACCAGTTTCGCGCCCTCTTCGACGGCATCTCTTTGCTGCCCACATCCGCGGATCGCTTTTTCGTCGTCAGTCTTGGCTTTGCGTCCCGAGAATGGCTCATCAACACACGAATGTGCTGGCGCACCGACCGCGCGAAGGGAGACAGAAAACCTGTAGCGTCAGGTGGTCATGAAGATGAATACTATGGACTATATGTTGTGTTCGAGGATAATCTTGCAGAATGCAGCTTTTCGTATGAATGTGTGGAAGGACGTGCCACCATTATTGTCGTGAATGAAAGAACCTGCACGCGAAAGATGAATTACTTATGCTGCTGGCCCCGGAAAAATATTTACAACTTCTCCAACATCAAACAAGAAGTACCAGCTCGTGTGTTGTAACCCCCTTCGAGGACAGAGATGACTCGGCCGTTGCAGCAGACGTTGGCGATGGACATGAGCTGTTGCGTGATCCAGCGGAAATCCTCGTACTGATAGTTGCACTGCCCAATCAAGTCCTCCTCGTGCCCGTCAAAGCCCGCGCTGTAGATGATGGTGGAAAATCAATCGATTGCGACGCAAGGTCAAGCCATCCTCGGACAAACTTGTTCTTTAAAATCGACATCATTGATTTATTTTTATCACCGTCACATTCAACACAAAATTTCAAAATAGTATACCTGATGAAAAGCATATCTGGTCTGAACTCCTTTAGCCTCGGCAGCAGCTTGTCCATACATGCCTCTCGAAATTCTGCCGAGTCCGCACCGGGACCGCCGGTCCCCGCTACTCGCATCCCTACGTTCACGATTTCCGGAGATTGTCGCGTGTTCTTCGCGTGCAGTGTGCGCCCACTGCCCGGGTAGAAGCCCCCGCCGAACCCGTGGATACTCGCGAAAAAGATCTCCTGACAGTCGGATGCGGGATCCAGCCACGGCTTGGAGGATTTCGCAGATTTTACGACAGTGCGCACGACCTCGCCCCACGGGAAAGTATAGGAATGCGCCCGCGGGGCGGAATCCTTGCGAGCGGGCGTTACGTTGCGAACCTGTTTTTTTAGTTTGTGTTTGTTTGTAGCTCTTTGGGTAGAATTTATTTTGCTGACATTTTTCATGTCGTCCTCGACCGATCACGATCACGATCTTCAAGCCGAGAGCTGCGGTCTAGCTAGCGGTAGACCTTAAAACCCCACACTTGCTTCATTCCTCGAAGCCAAAACCATCTATGTGATCATGAAAGAAATTCGAATTCATTACGATCGCCTCCGTCCCGTTTCCGTGGTGCACATCGAAGTCGATGATCGCCACTCGCTTGATGTCGGTTCTGTACACGCAGCGTGCGTATGCTGCTCCAATCGCTATGTTGTTCAGCAGGCAAAAGCCCTGACTGCCCTCCGGATCGTCCGCGAGGTCTGACGCGTCCACCGCGCCTCTCGGGCCCATGTGGTGTCCTGGTGGTCGCACCGCGCAGAAACAGTTGTCCGCCTTCCCCGCCATCACAACGTCGACTGCCTCGATCACGCACCCCGCAGCTCTCCTCGCGGCAGCGTAGCTGAACTGCGTCACCTTGGTGTCGCCTTTGTCCAGCTGTACTTTCTTCCCCGCGTTCTTCGCGAGCAGCAGGTTTGCGTTTATTGATGTGCTGGACGAGGCAGCCTCTGCTTGTTCTGGTAAAAGAATCCCGCCGGTCGAGCTACTGCTCGACGCCGTAGTTGCTGGCGTCATCGCATTGTAGTTCGCCTCGGTGTTCTTTGCGCTTGCCGCGGCCGCGGCGGCCTGCTGCTCCTGCAACCTGTGCCGTGCCAGCGCCTCCTCGACAGTTTTCGGCTCTTCCGAGTACTGCTGCTGTTGTTGAGCCGGCGCGGGGAGGAGGACCCCGCTCCCCAGCTGGCATTTCGCCACCTGCTGCTCCAAGTGGTTGATGTAGCTGTCCTCGTGGCAACGCAGCATGTCGATTCTCGGGCAGTCCCGCGCGTCCTCCTTCAGCTCGCAGTGGTTTGCGAACTCGTTCGTCCGGAGGCAGCCCTTCGGCGCGGGCCCGCACAGAACCTCCAGGCGGTGCGGGTTCTCCGCCACGTTATTGATCACCCGATACCGGAGGCCCGGGTCGTCGCAGTCGAAGTAGCCGCTCTTCGGAAACTCCTCGGCGTCGTCGGGAATCTCGCCGTGCCCGTAGCAGTGCGCGTGCGTGACAATCCACGTGCGGTTGCCCAGATTCATCTTCAAGTGCTCGGCGGTTCGCGCGGTTGCCGAAGACGAGGAGGATGCCGCGACGTTATTTGGTACGGAGGGGGCGTCCCCATGTTGATCTCCTGGGTTGCTCCCAACACTCGCACTACCTGCTGCTGCCGAGTTTGACTCCGCAGCTGCTGCCCACCTGTTCGCAGACGTTGCTGCGGTAGTATTCAAGGCACTGTTCTTGACGTCAAGTGCGGCCTTCCTCGCGTTCATTGCTTTTTCCGCCCGTTCCCGATCCTTTTTCGTCAGGGCGAAATTGGGCATCGGCACAATCACAGACCGTACCGACGTGGGGTAGTGAAACACGTAGTCGCGCGCCGCGCTTGGTATTGGCACGATCATTTTTGCCCCCTTCGCGTGGATCCACTTTTGCTTTTGCCGTGTGGCGGCGCGGTTTGCTACTGACGCGAACTCTCCGTCTGCTACGTCGCCTTTATTCAGAGTGCTGCCGCCTGGTGCACCACTGGCACCTTCTGGCGCGGACGACGACGACGACGCTGCTGTTGCGCCCGCTTCACGGCCTGGAGCAACCTCATGGTCTTCGCTGGACGACGAGCTGCTCTCACCTTTTATTGCTACCACCGTGCCGCTCATCATTTTCGCGGTGCCGCTCCCGAGCCCGTCGGCACCTGTTGAGAGAAAGTCGTGTGGAGCTAGGGAATTTAGCCGCAGGCGCAGCGTCGGTCCAGGGCCTGGCATCGCTGATGGAAGCGTTGTGTTCATGCCGCCGGGCCCGCTGCCCGGAGCGCCGCCGACCACTCCACCTGCACCTTGCGCGCCGGACGACATCGGTGCAGCGACGTAGTTGTTGTAGCTACTATTCCCCGACGCGTTCTTCTGGCTCGAACGCAGGTTGTACTTCCGCCGCTGCTCTGGGGGTGGATTGTAGACATCGTCGCTGTTCTCCTGGTCCGCAGGGTCCGCGGCGCCGTTGGCTCTTTCCGAGGAAGACGTCGTCTGGTTGGTGCCGTTGTTCGTGCTCTGCTCAGACAAAGTCAAAGTGCGCCCACCTGTAGTTAGAGCAAAACAAGAGAGATAAATTCATTGTGGAATACATGAAATTTACGTACGAAAAGCAACCACTCAGTTCCACGCAAACGTTGCAGCTGTGAATGCAGTCATCGATCATCTCTTCGCGCCGGCGCCGTCCTATTCCCCAAAATCATGAAAACAAGTACCTGCTCTCGCTGCGTTTTTCTTCTCAATCCTTTCTGCCATGGCGTGTGAGTACAGATCCCTCGCGCCCGTCACGATCGCGTTTTGGTCCGTTCCGTCCCTAGTGACCAGCGCATCCCAGCCCGGGACTCGCTTTCGGAAGACCTGCGTGAAAACGTCTTCCCGCGCCATTATTTTCACGCTTGCCAGGCACTCCTTAACTTTCGTGCCCAGACCGTACTCCCGTTCGGCGTACTCGATCAGCGGCTCCTCCCAGCTCTTTGCCACGCCGCGAATCTGCTTCAGCCTCTTCAAAATGTCAAAAGCGCAGCGGTCGATACATCGGTACCCTGGGTGAACGGCGGCCATTTCCTCGCCCACCAGCGAGTCGTAGTCGTCGTCCGTTTCCTCCTCGCCGTCATCGTCAAACTCGGCCTCGTCCTCGAGTATGTCCTCGGTTCGTTGCCGCCCTGCTAACTCGGGAAGCGTAGCAAGGCCGGTTGGCGCGGCGGCGTCGCCTCCTGCAACCGGTGCTGGCGCGGAGCCCCGTTGCGGCGAGGCTGAGGTCTTCTGCTTTTTCGCTGCCGGTGGCCCTCCAGCGGATTGCTTTTTTTCACTGTCGGAGTCGCTGCTACCAGAGCTATCCGAGCTTGAGCCGGAATCGTCCGACGAGCTCGACTTTTTCCTCGTCGACGCAGTGGCCCCACCAGCCGCGGCGGCGGGAGGTCCCGGTTTATTTGTGGTCGCGCCAGCATTTATGTCTGCCTCCGCTGCCTTCTTCTCCGGCGCCGCGCCTCCGTTTCCTTGCGTTGCTTTTTCTCCCACTGCTGCTGCCCCCGTTGTCGGAGGGGAGCCACCAGCGCCGGCAACCGCCACAGCCCCCGCGACGTGATTCTCCCCCTGCTCCCCTGCAGCCGCTCTGTGTTCGTTCTCCACGAACCAGCGGAAGTTTGCGTTCATTTGCTCCACTCCCGACATCTGCTGGTTCATCTCGCGCCCGCCTCCGCCTTGCGCGGCCCAGTGGTCAACAGCTTGCTCATCAAGCAGCCCCTGTTGCGACATCTCTGCGAGCGCGCGCTCTGCTTCCGCCGCGGCCGCCTGCTCCGGCGTGCGCCACAGGTTCTGGGCTTCCAGTGGCGTGAGCGCGCAGATGGTCTCGAAGCTGGGGAGGTCAGCGCGGTCGACCGCGAGGTGAAGCGGGAGCTGGCCGAACTTGTCGTGCCGCATGGGGTCGCAGCCCTCCTTGAGGAGGAGGTACACCAGCTTCGAGTTGCCGATGTCGCAGGCGATGTGCAGCGCATTCTGGTTCATGCTGTCCCGTGCGTCCCGGAGCTCTTCCACCTGGGTCAGCTGGGGATCGTCGTCAGGGTGGACCACCTCGTGCGCGGCCTGGATGAAGTTCTTCTGGCTATCTTCCGCAAGATCGCCGGCTGGGTGGTACTGATGTTTGTCCAGCGGAAGCGGGGCGAGCGAGCCCGTTCCGCTTGATGTCATACCCGGAGGAAGGACGGAGGGATTACCAGTGGCGCTTGCCTGTTTTGATTTGTTTCTTGATTATCAACAATGTTGTGGATCGGTGCTAACCTCGCCTTGGATTTGTTTCTTGATTATCAAAAATTTTTATTTTGGATCGGACGCACGGGCACGACGTCGTGTGCATTGTCAGGCGAATCAGCGATAGTGCACCTGCATGGGGGGAAGGGAACAACGGGTGGTGGAATTTATACTTCAAATCTGGGGGAATCTTCATTTCTCGAGCTTCTTGTTCTTGAGTTCATATCCTGAACTACACCTACTTTTCGTTTATCAGGCTGCAAGTAGGAATCAAAAATGATCTCGAAGCACCTTATCGCCTTCCTCCGCGCTCTCTTTCTTCGCTGCCGCAGCGGCCGCTTCGCGCTCCTTCTCGGCCAATAGCTTTTCACGGTTTTTGCTGATGATGTCGTCCGTTTCGCCCGCAGCTTTGAGGAGCAGCGCGACAATCTCACAGCACGCGTCCTCATACTGGGCAAAGCCACCCGCGGAAAGAGCCATATGAAGAACCTGGATTGGTGTGGTCGGTTGAACTTGAAATTGCAGCTTTGTTTTTTAACTACATGGCGATCTCGTGTGTCGACGCATGATGTGACGTCCCATTCGTTCTCATACTACACGAGTTGTCGCGACTGAAGCAAGCTGAACTTCTGTGTAGTTGACTGCGACAATAAACTTCACCAAAGATCTGATGGACATTTTTACCGGCAGGCCCCTTCCATCGCTCGTCTTGCAGCGCATGCGCTGCGTCAGCATTTTCGACCGAGTTGGCATGTCGACGGTGGCAAGATTCCAGAGAATGTCGTGGACCTGGTTTAACGTCGAGAAAAAGATGGTAAAGCTAAAGCGGGTGCCGGTACCATACTGAGAGCACAGCTTCTCCGACATAAGACAGAGAGAGAGTAGAGACTCTCACTCTCACTCTGTCTTGTTCTCTAAGAAAATTCAGCTAAATTCGTCTCCGTTCGGTCTCGAAGAATGGAGTCGCGAGTAGAATTGTACGATGTCTCTCTTCCCTGTCATGCATGCCACATGCAGCGGGGTCCTTCCCAGCGCGTCCCTTTGCGTCAGCTCCTTCAGCAGTGCCTTTACGCTTGTTGCACCCACACTGTTTGCCTCGTTCATGTCGACAGCATCCGGCACCTCCACCTCGAACTGGCCGCCCGTCATACTTTTCAAGCTCGCGAACACTGAGAAGCGGAAGTCCGCGGTTTTGGCCTGAAACTCTTCCACGCTGTCGGAGGTGAAGATTGCCTTATGTAGCATGGGGAGCTGCAGGCCGGTGCGATGCGGAGACTCGACGGATTCGTCGGAGGAGCTAGCGGGGGACTGCTCAACACCGTTATCCATGTTCTGCTCAGCCTGCGGGCCTGCGGACTCCGGGAAGACGTAAGGACCTAATGCATGGGTAAATGATTAGAAGAAAGAGCTGAACCTAATAAATCAACAATACGAATACTCAGACAGAGATTGTACTGATATAAGACAGAGGAGTCAAGAAGCATCGGCGTGCCTCGGCGTGATGGATGAAAGCGCAAAAAGCAGCAAGATGGTGCATTCAATGAATGCAAAGGATGTGGATGAAACAAGCTGCAGATATAAAAGAAAATAAATGTGTGCAGCCTCTACCTCCCATCTCTTCGTCTTCGTCGCTGCTTTCTTCCTCCTCGTAGGTGCCATCCTCATCGCTGTTGTAGTCCTGGAGCCAGACATCGGCGACTCTGTCCAAGCGACCGGTGCCGGTCCCGGTTCCGCTGCCAGAAGCGGCTATCGGGGGCGGTCCAACACCGCCAGCGGCGACTTCGGAGGTCGATGCGGTTGTATCAACATTGCCTGCGTCCCCCGCCATCAAGTTGTCTTTTTGTTTTTCATTTTCCCCCGAGCTGTCAGTCCCGAATATTGCATCCTCCTCCTCGCGGGGCGCGTCCACACGGGGTGCTGCCATTACGGCAAAGCCAACTTATCGCTGAACAGCGCGTGAAAAGACTTCTTCAACTATGTTTGTACGTGGTCGAAATAATGAAAACAAAATCAAAAACTATTGCGACGGATACGCATACGATAGGCGAGAGATCTACGAATTCGTTGATTCTATAAGTCACAGTCGAGCGGAAAATTGGAGCAATGGATACTAGTGACGGTCGCATACACTAAGACTGACACCTAAGCTAGCATAGGCAATCCGTAAAATAGAAATCCTAAACAGCTCAATCAAGAAGCTCCAGACCCTGTGTCAGTTTTATGCATGCTATGTTCAATGGAGTTGGTGGTGAAAGCGGGAGTGGATCTGGATGAAGAAGCTTCGCCTACTCAATGAAGACGAACCCATTCCCATACTGGCTTACCACCATAAAATATTCATTTAATTTGAAGTCCGCTAAAGTTCAATCGTTGACGAGGAGGGGGGCGTCGCACAAGAAGGGTAATATCTGATGTGTGGCGTTGCATGGGATCGCATTCGCTTTCGCAGCCACCACGTCAGTGACGATAGTGTGCTGTGCAGCCAGCTTGGATCGAGTTGCAGAACATTTTCTCGCACGCGATCTTTTCGGCAAGGTACTGAGGAATCGACCACCGTGTTCGACTTGTTCAAAACATCTTCAGCTTGTGACGCAAAGATCTTGTATCGGACCGATGTTGTTGACAACAACTGTAATACCTGCTACACCTGCAGCTGCACGCAACATCTTCTCGCACTTTTTGCACCACATTCTTCACACGATTTCGATCTCGACATGATTCAGCATTGACGTCACTGATGCCTGCGCTTACGTGTGCAGGGGATCTTTCTGCGATGGCAACACGTCGAACACAAGATAACACTTCGATGCAGCCCCTTCGTGGAAACGAGACCGAGAGCGAGACGCCAGCTGCAACTGCACCTGCAGCTGCTCTGCAATAGAGAATCAATTTTACTACATTCATGGTGTCACTACGCAGTTTTATAATTATAGATTTACTACTTAGCCCAGTCTCAAACTGTCATGAAGCTGGAGCTGCAACTGCAACTAGAATCCGGATCCGCACTAAACCTATCACGGGACAGGATTCAAAATCGGTAATGGGCCGCCGCTGCGCCGAAGGAGTTCGTGACGCTTGAAGCGCCGTGTCGGCCTGCTGGGCACCCGGCGGAGCATTCTTGATCAACAAAGTCGTGAGATTTACTCCACCTCAAACCCGGCGAACGAGCTTGTCGGTGGGGAGACGAGGAACACAGAAGATCATGGTCGCGCGCGTCCAATCACCAAAGGCCACGTGAAGGTGGTTTTGCTTTTGCGTGCGTGGGTGCTGATGCTTTTATTACTCGTCCGTGTCGATACAGTTACGGATAAAGTAGTTGAAGTAGAAGTAAGTCTAAGTTGTACTTGTAGATCGAATTCGAGACTATATTATATTTCGTTTCGGGACCGATTAACTTTGCCTAGACACAACTATTAACGACATGGACATTTTTATTTTACTTACCTTACACGAGAAGAGCTTAGCCAAGGTGCCGAAGAAACACTCACCTTGCTCCTGGAATTTGAAATTCATTCAGTTCTAATAACCGTAGTTTCGCTTCACTGCATCAATCGAAGTCTCTGTCTTGCTTCGCATTGCCGAGCCGCTCGACAAGGTCCTGAATCATGAAGCGCGCCCGCGGCTTGACGTTCTCGACCTTGGAAAGTTTCTGCACCTGCGCCTGAAACTCTGCCCGTGCGCACTCCTCCACCTCCAGAAACGATGAGATCCAAGCAGTGCCGATCGTTTCGCACAGGATGCAGAGCATCTCCAGGTTGAGTTCGTTGGAAGTGTCCTCTGTAAGATCGCGGACCAGATGAGTGAACAATTTCGGCTCCACCAGGTTCTCCCGCAACAGGGTCGCAATCAGCCTCACGTTTCCCGTAATCCGTCTTTTGTGTCTGATTCGTTGGTCGTTGTAAAGCTATGAACGAAAGCCATACGCAACAATCGTGTGAACAACAAATAGTAAAAAAGGCTACGTGCTGGCGCGCTTGGAACAGCGAAAAGCCGTTCTCTCTTGCGTCCGTAGAAAGTACGAAGACAATTCGTCCGAAGAAGAAAAAGAATATTTACATAAGCGGGAAAAGCAACAGCTATGTATAGTATGTATCTGGATAGAGGCGTAAGTACGCTGTCGCTGCAGCGTATCTTCCAGACAAGTGGTCGGGAAACGGCATTTCAAAGCTCCTCGCCCCTTCCAAGCTGTATTCGAATGCATCATGGACAAGCAACAGCAACATCACTTGAAAGGATGGTTGCTGGAGCCCGGTGACGGGTTCCGCTTCCACTCTGAAGGGTTCGGCGCGGCGCCCCTCCAGGAAGTCAGACACTTTCTTCGTTAGCCTCGTGTAGAGATCGACGAACACGTATGCTCTGTCTTTCGTGTAGGGATCGGTGAACGGTGACGGCGCTGCTCTTTCGAAAACCTCGCGCATAAGAACCTCGACGTGGCGCTGCTTCTTCAGTAGAGCAATGATCTGCCCACAAATCGAGTCAAAATTCTTCGTCGCGAGCTTGTTCAGCAAACCTGGCGTCGAAGATGGGATGGGGTTCGACGTGTCGCTTTGTTTTACTCTGCTTTATCCATTGTCTGTTTCTCGGAGGTAGTGGGAAAAGCAAAACAAAGGGAATGGAGTTGGAGCGAGTCTTTGCATCAGTGTAGAACATAGGGCACCCTTCAGCTTCCGGTGCACTTCGGCGTCTTTCGCGTCTTCCCCTTGGTCTTTGGCTATGACCTGCTTCCGCTTCCTATTTTGGTGAACCCACGAAGCTTCGCTCGGCTCCAGATCCACGAATTCGTGCGACATTTCTGCAAAGGCGCGCTGCTGTTCTGCTTCTTGCTTCATAATCGCGTCGCACAAAGTGTTGAACTGAAAATGGCCGCTACAACGTAGGATGCGGTAAGGGCTGACCGGATCCTCGACCGCGAGGGCATGACCCCCGAGGCCCGAAAAGTCCGGCGCGAACCCGTTCGTGATCGACAAAACATTCGGGTGGTGCACTTGATTCAAAGTCTGTTGGATGCGAGCCTGCAGAAAGCGGAAGAATTCGATCTCGAGGCGGGAAAGAAAAAGCATCGCCCTTGTCTGGCCTTGAGTCATGCTTGCAATGTTGTTCGCTGGAGGTCCTCCCCCGGTCAGATGCTCATGCTGAAGTAATTCAAGGATGAGAGTGCGCATGTTGCTGCCGGCATAACTTCCGCGACCCCAACTGGCCACGAGCATGTCCAGGCTTCCCACGTAGAAGTCCTCGTCGCTCAAAGCGCCCCAATCCCATAGCTGCTCCCCAGGGGAGCTCCATCCCCTGCAATTTGCATCGCCCGAATTCTGCAGTAGCGGCAGCAAATTCAGAGACTGCAGGAACGACACGGCCATCAGAGTGTAGGCGAAGCTCGGAAGAAACCCCTCTCTCGGGTCCCGGAAGATGAGCCGCTGCGATTTTGCCCACCGCTTGACTCGGAGCGTGAGATCCTTCGCAAGCGGGCATGTCATGTACTGCTGCAGCAGCTTGCTACTGCCCTCCGCGACATGGTTATTGACCGTGAGCTTTATCGGGAGCAACACTTCCACAGCGCGTTGCTTTTTCTTTTTGTCCCATACAACGTCGCGTGCTGCTGCCACCACGACCCCAGTCGCCCCATTCCGCAAGCCTTGAATCACCTCGACGCAGTGGAGAACCACGACTCCATTTCCATTCCGCGGCGCCACCAAGTTGATATTGTGATAGTTCGCCTTACCGCGCAACTTGTTCCCGATCTCCTCCAGCAAACGACGATGCAGGGCGCTCGCGCCCTCGTTCTCGTATCCCGGATGGTAATAGTTCAGATCCACGTCCGCATTGGACCACCACTGTTCAGGAGGAGGTCCGCTTTCTCCGTGCTGCTGATGGTGATGCTGCGCAATTTGTTCATGTTCTTCTACACGTCGAGTTAATCTCTGACACAGCGCGCCGGTCTTCACCGAACCGTATAGGGATGACTTTCTCCCAACCACAGCGTCTACTCGGAACTGCGCATCCCGAAAAACGTCAAGATGCAAGGTGGGCGTGGGAGCGGAGCATGATCGCGAATTTGCCCCCACTTTCTTTTTCTTCTTTGAATCTGACATGTTGTCGTCTTCCTCTTCCGTGGTTCTGTACTACTTCTAGATCTAGTGCTATATGCGAAATAAATCATAGCGGCTGCGGCCTACGCCTTCGCCTATACGCTACCTATACAATAACTGCTTAAGTAATAAATTGTAGTGCTGGCGGCCACTGTTGATCATCATCTAATGTATGATTCATAATAGGCTGTCGCGGAAAATGCCGAAGCTAAGAGATAGAGAAATCAGGCGTTGCTAGCTACTAACTTACTTCCTCGGACCGGCTGTTGAGCTTGAGGCTACTTTCTTTTTCTTATAGCTAAGTCACTCTGCAGACGCAAACGGGAACGGCTTCGACGCTTGTGGCCACATCTTCTAATCATGAACATCGAACGAGTTTCATTCTCTTCTCTTGTAAAGATAGATGAGAATGGGCCTTTGACTTTGATTCCGCTCACCACCAGCTGGTTCATTTTATTCATCTGAAGAACCGGACCGATTTTCTCCGTGAGTTTGAGGACCTGGAAATCAAGGTTCTCCTGTGTCTGAACTGGTACAGCTACTTCTAGTTGCTTCTGACTCCAAGTCGAATAAAGGGAGCACCATCACCAAAGTACTTGAATAAAGGAACCTGTCGCGGCTCAGCGCCAGCGCGCCGCTTGAGCTCTGCTCTCTTCAACAAAAACTTAGTTCAAAAATTAAACGCAGCAGCCGCCCATGGGCGTATGCTTGCAAGGATCGAATTCTTGTTCTGCAGCCCGGCTGTTGGTGTTGCCCCCACTCCCTACATGTCCGTAATCTTTTCAATGTGCATCGGACCGTCGGCAACTTCTGCTTCTCCTTTCCGCTTTTTTCCCGCCTTTTTCTTTTTGTGGTCCCAGCCCTCCAGCTGCGCAAGCTCCTTCCGCACGTCTTCCAGGTGCTTGAGGTAGTCTTTCTCTCCCAATACCCGCCTCCCTAGCGTCTTTCCGATCTGATCAGCATCAATAAAAATTGCAGAAATAATATGACCTGAGGAGTGGCTGTGAGAACAGGAGCTCTACCGAAGGCGGGCGAACGGTCGTCTGAAGCTGACATCGCATCCTTCTAATATTTCGGTACCTTATCCTGCATCCAGGAGTTTTCTTTCGGGTTATCTTGTATGTCTGCCCACTTTACGCTTTGCATCCATTCCGAGAGCTCCCGTTTTTGCCTCGTGTAGAACTTGATTGACTTTTGAAAGTCTTGCTCGAACTCGAACCGCGAGAACTGCTGTACTTGGTGCGTTGGGTAGTCCGCGGCTTTTCGTCGCAGCTCTTCCAGCATGGCTTCCTCTTTCGTCGACTCGATCACCACCTCGTCTTCGGGGGACACCTCCAGTGGTTTCGCCTTCAGGTACATCCGGATGAGCGCCTCCTCCAGCCCGGGGCGCACGATCTTGTCCATCCAGTCGAACTGGTCCCAGGTGTACTCAATCGCGTTGAAGAATGCGAACCGGTGCGCGTTCAACGCGTACGCCATCCCGAGACAGGCGAGCTCGTGCAGAAACGAAATGTAGAACATCACAGGAGGAACGTCGTCCTTGAAAAACACCTTCGACAAAACGCCGCCGATCTGGAGTAATTGTTCAGGTGGTATATCCGTGAAATAAAAAGTCGTGACCGACGAGTAGCACAAGTAGAAAATCTTCAATTATAGATTGATTGTTCCACGCGAAGTAAAAGCAAGCGAGTAAGTCTGAGTAGAAAGTAAAGAAAAGTACCAGGTTGAAGAAGACCATGACCGCGAGCACGACGAACACCGGTCCCTGTGCGAACTTGTTCACCGTAGCGTAGGACAGCAGCAGCGTCAGACCGAGCGGAAGGAAGAGCAGCACGATGCAGACGATGTCCATGGGCCCCGACATGCCGGTTGACCGGAAAATCAGCAGCGCCATCACGTCCATAAACAGCACGATCAGGCCCGTGAACGTCGAAAGCGCCGCAAAGGTGAAGAGAAGGATCACACTGCTGATAAAGAGCTCGAGCTCGTTCTTCTTCTGCTCCTCGAGAGTGAGGCCCTCGCCCATGGTGCTTGTTGTCCTGTATTTTCGTGTCCACTCCTGCTACGTATGTGAGGCTTCAAAGGCCTGCAAGGAAGATCTGGGGCCGTCGCGAGCGCACTCGGACGAGGGACATTTTTCACTTCGAAACTCGACAGCAGGGTCGCGACGGTAATCTCACTAATGGCGCATCCGATTCCGATTTTTTGCAGCTGGAATCTATTATTACCAGGATCGCACTTTTCCTGAGCTGCAACTGCAAGCACAGTATTGATGCATGTTTCAATTTATTATGTTCTTCTATCTCTGTTTTGGCCTTGGCGCCAGCGCCACTAGAAGCATCGCGTCAAAGCCTCGCTCAGTTCTCGTCGACGTCGTTCAGAACGACTCGTACTCGTTCTTTCTTCGTTACTGGATCAGAGGTCTCACTACAAGCGCGCAGCCTTCGCCCTCGCCCTTGTTCTGTCTCTCTCTCTCTACACTAGGCGACTTGGTCTCTCCCTCGTTCTCTTCAAGTGTCCCTCACGAAGACATGGCAATGAGAACGACTACGACATAGACACTCGCATCTCATTCATTGTTTTACATGCTTCTGCTTCATTCGACATTTCGTTTTTCCTGCGGGGGCACGGGCATTGCCAGTATTCCTACGGCAAGCGCCCGCAAGAGGAGCATCATTCTACCTACCGGGTCAACTAGCGGCCGGCACTGTTTTACGTGCGTCAGCGCTTGCTCGAAAAATTTCTCCGCCGATGAGGCACCTTTAATATTTTCCGGGCTCTTAGCAAGCCACCACATCATGTATGCGACGCCGGTACACCCCGCGCGATGCGCGCCCGCCAGGCAGTGAATGAGCACCGACTCTCCCTGCTCCAGCTGCGCGTCGATCCACGCGAAAACGGGCGCGAAGAACGCCACTGCTTTACTCTCGTTCCCGCCAAGGGCACAGGCTGTTTCATCTGCTCTCTGTTCATGATCATCTCCTGCGTCACATATTCCGTCAACGTCGTGGAATCCCGCCACGTCGAAGCGATAGTATTCGCATTCGAACGTACCCGAGCCCTTGTTCTCGAAGAAGTTCCGCCCGCGCTTGCCCTGACAATTAACGATCCGCGAAACTTTCTTCGCCCGCAGCAGAGGCTCGCTCTTTGCAGCTCGCTCGTCTCCGACAAATACGCGGGCTCCGGTTTTGGGGTGGGTCAAGATGGGATCAGCAGCGTTGGCAGTGGCGGCATCTCGTGACGAGGTGGCTCCTGCCGCACCGCCAACGAGGTTGAGTCCGAGATTTTCGTAGTAACGGCCGTTAGAAGATGTGCCAGAAGCACCACTCCGCTCGGAACGCGGGGAAAGCGCCATATTGATTTGAAGATAGTCAATCTGAATCTGGAAAATCAAACTAGTAAACGCCACTTCCTCGTCGGACGCAAATAAAAAATCGTTTATGTCTATGAGTGAGAGGGAGAGAGAGTGTGTATCTATGCGTATGATGTTAATCTTGTGTAGCTAGTACAGCTGATGCAGTATGTGTACAACGTCGACGTAGTCTAAAAATCAACCTACTAAGTTTAGAACCCAACCTTCCTTGGTGCCAGCCTGCCAGGGAGAAAATACAAGAGTCAGGCTGTCCCTGAGAAAATACAAGAATAAAATAACGATTGGGTCCTCTATGAATGTAGTTACACTCCAGTCGTCCCCGGAGGCATGTTACACCACCAGTTGAGCTTAAGCACAGGTCTTTTTAAGCCTTTGGGCGAGGCCTCCGAGTCCGCTCGTCTGCAGTGCCTCAGTACTTACATGGCTTTTCATTGTGCTATTAGTATCAGACTGTATGCTGTCCTTGCGCATCGTTGCAAAATTTCGTGAGTCGGCCCTCGTTAAGTAGTTGCTTCGTCAAAGTTTTTCGTAGACGACAAGTAGTATTTTCGTCGTCGTGCGTTATCTCCTTATGGCTATATGCTTAAGCATTCTACTTCCTTAGCCTAGCTATATTTGTTCTTGAAACAAGCGGTAACCTCAAATCTGGTGGTGTGCGGTGTCCCAGTCGAGGTTTCGTAGATCACCTTGAGCAGCTCGCATCATCTTGAATGGCGACCACACACTACAGAAACGAAAAAAAGGAGAGAAAATGCTTGTTTAATGTCATGCTCATGATGTTGGTTGAGCTTGAGCTTGAGGTTGAGCAGCAGGTTGTTCCAGTATTCTACAACTTTGCCTTGTCGTTCTAATCAACATCTTCAAGATCATCTTCCACTACTTTATTTCAGCGCCACTACAAGTAATTTTCGATTGCGATAGTCTTGAGAACGAGTGAAAGCGAATGCGTTGTGACCGCACCGAAAAGGACGCAACCCATGTCGTGCAGAGTGAAAGCCAACCCGGAGTACAAGAGTTGCGGCGCCTCGGCGCCGCAAAAGCAGTAAGAGCCGTCCCCGACTGCCAGACGTAGATCGACCAAGTACCCCAACTCCTTTGCGCTATCTTCGGGCGTCCGCCGCTTCGGCGGGGGCAGGGACGGGATCCTTCGTTCGGAAGCAGACGAAATCACGTCGGCTAACTGGGCGTGCAAATCGAGTTCGTACGCAGCTGCAGAAGTAGCCGCGATCTCGGTCGCCGCGCTCTCGTCCAGCTTCACCGGACCCAGCGCCGTTACTTTCATCAACTGAACAACCTTCTGATCCTGGTTGTTCTCGCTGCCGTTGGTGGTGGAGCCATTCCCATTGTCGGAGCCGCCGGAGGCGGGCACGAGTCCATGACCAGTGGGTGCAGCTACAGTGGGGCGGACAGTCTGCATCTCATTCTTGTCGATGTCGACATCGTTCCGCGCCCTTTCAGGAGCTGCGAGCGGCGCTGGAACAACAGTCACAGTCGAACAGGAGGAGTCACGATCAAATGCGGATGCCGATGCACCACAACTGCTCATGAAAGAAAGGCGCTCGGCCCAACTGCATCGAGCTGCTGAATGTTGGCTTTTGAGGTCCCGCAGTACCCGTCCCGCGACGGCGATTTCTGCCAACCTCTTCGCGTCGGCGGGGCTCCGTGGCAATGCCCAGGGTAGCGATCCTCCCGGTGCGATTAGTCGTAGGTAGGTATGCCACGGCGAGTCGTGTTTCTGCTTGTGCAGCCTGCGCTGCAGCGAGAAGACAATAGAGTCGGACACCACTTGCGTTGCGATGTAGATCAAAACGGGCCGGAGCGGCAACTCGATCCCGTAACTGCCGCCCGGTGCTTCGCGCCCGCGTACCGGCTCTAGCTCCGCTGGTGGCCCGCCCTTGGCGTAGACGTATACGAAATTTCCCGGGGTGAAAAGCGCAGCGCGCAGTAGACTGACAACGGCCGCTAAAATCACGGTGAACGACGCGAACGAAAACTTCGAGGCGTAGAAGCAGTGCCAGAAAGCATGGAAGCGGCGCGGCAACCGGCCCCCGTCGTGAATTCGGCTCCGCAGCGACTGCGTGGACAGCAGGCGGCTCCAGATGTCCCAAGCCACGTGCATGAAGACTGCGAAAGCGTAGTCCCTGTAGACGTACGTCCAGCCGTCTGGATCGCGGTTGTACTGCGCCTCTTGCTTGATCAGCCCAGCCTCCGTCGTCACGTACGCTGCCAACGTGCACATATCCGAAAAGATCGCAAACAGAACGATGGGTATCGCGAGAGCACCGGGTATGAAAAATCCGAACGGCCATGTTTCCGAGTGATTGACCATCTCAGGTTCGTGCTGATGACTACCGCCGGACGGCTTCGATTCGGGAAGAAGAGCACAGAGTGAGTTCAGCGCCCAAACGGTCCATACTTTTGCTACGTGGGATCCTAGTGCAGCAAGCGACGGAGGAAGCAACTGCGCGGCAATCTTTGGCGCGAAGATAAACGAGCCGGATATCGCCACGGTTGCCAAACTCATCGTCACCACCGAGAGAACCAACGACCAGCGCCACTCCTTTTTCAGCGTTGCCTCCCGTCTTTCATCACCGTCTGACGAGTTCGCGCTGGCTCGTGGTTGATCGGTGCGGGCCCCGTGCTCACCTTCGTCATCCCCTGCCCCTTGCGATGAAGTTCTCGTAGATGTTGATGCTCCCGCTATGCCCGGAACTCGGTTTCGGTGCGCAAATAGGATCAAAGGCACCGGCATCCACCCAACGACCGTCACGATGAAATACGCAGCTCCCTTCATGCCAAGTAGTCCTGACCCGACGACGGAAACGATGCCGTTGATCACCATCCAGAGCGCGATCGGACCCGCGGGTTTTGGCAGGACATTGGCTAGGCATATGGGGCATCCGGTGGCCAGCGAAAGCTGCAGCAGGTAGCCGATATCGGGCCACGTAGCCATCAAGTGGTGGCTCAGCGAAATGGCGGCCACACCGAAAAAGATGAAGAAGAAGGAACGGATGCACAAGAAAGGCGGCATCGGGAGAGGAACCCCGTCGCGGAACGGGGCCACCGGATCGTACCCGCCACGCGAGCGAGCGCGCCGCCCAAACTCGCCGCCGGTGAAGTCAGAGGCAAAGGCGTTTGGCTGCATGTACCCAATCGAGCGGAGAAAGGACCCGATCTCGTTTCTCCAGCTCGAACGTTTCTTGCTCGAACGTTGCGGAGGAGATGGTGAGCATGGAGTAGCTGAAATGGTCGAATATTCAGAGTTGCGTGGCTTGCTTTCGTCCTTCGCGAGACGAGTACAGGTTCGCTGGCTGCTGCTCAATCTCATGGACGAACGATTCCCGCGGTACGGCTTTCCAACGAAGTCGCCGGCGGACGATCGCTCAGAAGGTGGCTCAACATCTTCGCCCTGCGTCGTTGATCCTGTTCTTGGTTCTTCGTCCCGCGCTCGGCCTGCGGTAGTACTACTTTTTCTCGAGGTACTATTCCTATGCTCTTGCTTCGCCACACTGTCGCCCGCCGCACCTCCGCCTCCCGGCAGACTGCATGACCGCGGAAGTAGAACCGTGGATGCCAGACTGCGGATCCTGCGGTCGCGTCGGTGGCCTTCTTCTTCTCGAACTTCCAGTAGCGTCTGGGCGTGCGTCCTGTGGTGCGTTCCGGCGTGCGTCAATGGAACTTCGGCATCCGGCGCTGGCGTACTTGTGTCACTTCTACGAGGTGTAGGGTCTTGCGCTGCCGCGAGGTCCGGAGGCTCTTCCTCTTGTGAATCGCTGTCGTCCTGATGAATCGATGTACGCATCGGTACCGACGACGTAGCTAGAATGTCTCCCTCCTCGGCGTCTGATGCTTGTAGCGGCGCCCTGAAACCAGTACCACATGTTCCTCGGCGAGGTGTACCTGTGCTGCCACTTATGTTGCTGGCGCGGGCTGCCGATGTGGAACTACACGTTGAATCATGTTGTCGCGCAAGCCTCGAGCTACCGCTCGTGCTCCTCATTTTTTGACGCGTCTGATTTTGTTCAACGTCACTCAGTTCTCTCACTTTCGAAACTAGCCATTGCTCCAGCAGTGTTGTTGCGACAGCAGCACGCTGAGGATTGTTATTGCTAATCGATATCGCGACGAAGCTCTCAGAAACAGGGCCAACGTAGCTCAGCAACTCTCCGGGTGGCAGGAGGGCGAGTCAACGCCAAGGCACAACCTCGGAACAAAAGGCCAGCCGTGCTGATTTTGATTATTATGACGGTCGAGGGGTGGAGAAATAAAATTTGGTCCTCGCCATAGAAAAGTTTTCTGTTGATGCCGGTGCTTCGTTTATGATGCTGGTAATGGTTGCGCCTGAACAGAGCAGGTTTTTCAAGAAATTCGAATTGCCGCCAGTATTCTGTGGCGGTGTCGGTGACGGTGTTCGCAACGCCACTGGTCCGCATGACAATTGAAAATACCATGTTGCAGTGTTAGGCTTAGGTCGTAGTGTTGATAGTGCACGAGAAGATGATGGTGTCTGCCAATACAACCGTAGGTAGATGAAAAATGAAAATCAAACGTATGCGCGGAAATTCTGCTTTAGCACTTCTCCCAACAAGATGAGCGCCACTGCCCTTCTTCCTCGCTCTTCCTTTACGAACATACTTGGTCATCCGGTCTCCGTACCACAACTACGAGCACCCATCGCTTACGAGATGAAGCTACTCGTCACCACGCTCTGGTCCTGTGGCGGCACCCACTTTTGCGTGACTTTTTTCCGCTGCGTGAAGAACTCCATGCAGCCATCCCCGGTGATGTCGCTGCAGCCGAAATTGCTTCGGTTCATTCCGCCGAAGCTGAACGGCTCCCGCGGCACCGGCACCCCGATGTTCACCCCCAGCATGGCAGCCGAAAACCGCTTCAAAAAGTACTCCGAGTGCTGCCCCACGCTGGTGTAGATGCAGGCCGCGTTGCCGTAGGGATTGGCGTTTTCAATCGCGATGGCCTCGTCGAACGTCTGCACCTGGACCACGGAGAGGACGGGCCCGAAAATCTCCTCTTTCACGGCGGCGTTCTCGGCAGAATTGTGTAGGAGGACCGTCGGACCGACCCAGAACCTGGTAAAAAACTTTTTTTTTTGATTTATGTCGCGGTCGGTTGTAGCGGTACATTCCGAATGCGATTTTCAAGTTCAACTGCAATTCGTTCGAGAAGTCGTTCCAAAAGATCGTGGTGCACTAAAAATCAATGGTAGATCATGATCATACATGATAGATCAGAACTTGGATCATACATGTTGACGTTTTAGTGAGGTTACCCTGCTTTCTCCTGCCAGCTGCGTCCGTCGACCAGCACCTTGGCTCCATCCCGAGACTCTGCTTCATTGATGTACTTGAGAACGCGCGTCTTGCTGATGTCATCGATCAGCGGTCCGATCTGCCCGGCCTCCTGTCCGGCCTTTAAGGCAGACGCTTTTTGTACCAGCAGCTCGAGGAACTTCGGCTTTACGTCGCCCACGAGAATAAGCACCGAAGCAGCCATGCAGCGCTGACCCGTTGAACCCGCGAAGGAATTCATGATGTCGGAAGTGCCTGTGGTCGTGGACGTGGTCAACAAGTAGATGATAAAAAAAGTTTATTGTAGTTTTTCATCGCAAAGAATGTGAAGCAAGGCCCCTGGAGAAACACCCGAGACACATCAACAAACGAAGTACACATGTCGTAATCGGCGTCCGGCAGCACGCAGAGGTGGTTCTTGGCGCCACCCAGACACAGCGCCCTTTTTCCGAGCATGGTGGCCTTCTTCTGGATGGCCTCCGCCACTGGCGAAGAGCCGACGAAGGAGACTGCTTTCACGTCCGGAGACTCGAGCAGGGCGTCCACAGTGGGCTTGGTACCGTTGATGGTCTGGAAAACGCCGTCCGGAATGCCGGCCTTCTTGATCAGAGACGCGATGAAGGTCATGGTGAGAGGAACCTATCAATGTTTGGAATTTAGAGATTCAGAAACAGTGTTGCAGTTGTCCGCGATGTTTTTTTGACCGACATTGTACTTTACAAATGATGCAGATTATAGAGCCACAGTCAGTATAGCGTGGTCGACGTCAGAAATCCTCTCTAGTACCTTCTCACTCGGCTTGAGGATGACCGCGTTCCCGCAGCCGAGCGCGATCGGGACGGTCCACATCGGGACCATTACCGGAAAGTTGAACGGGACGATGCTGACCACCACTCCCAGCGGGTCCCGCTGCTCCCGACACGTGATGCCCCGACTCACTTCCAAGTACCGCCCAGCGATCATCTGCGGCAAGCTCGTCGCCCACTCGAGGGTCTCGATGCCTGGGTGGTGTTATTATATTCAGTCGCGTTCGATCTGTCAGCGTCGTGATCCGGTCATGAATCATGAGCACGGCGGGTTTATCTTTCTTATGTTGACGATTGTGTGGCTCGGTGCTAACCTTGCCCTGGCTTACAGTTAAGGTGCGCACTTGCTTCTACTGTCTAGACCGAAAAACTAAGACGCAAGCGATGATCCTGGACGAGTGTCATGAGCCAGATGTTGTACGTGAAATTTAAATGATCTAGTAGTCCCGTTTTACGGGTGGGAGAGCGCCACTAGCCCCTGTAGTCTGTTTTTACACCTGGCCCCTATTGGACCAGACCCCCACCGGATTACAGCGGGCTAGCGTTAGCGGATCCGAACGCATCTACCGTAATATCGGGACGCTATTTTAGGCTTAGATAATGGCTTTCTAGCCGAAAAAACAACTAAAGCTTTACCTTGTGCAATATCTACTATTTTGGTCACCTCATGCGCTAAAATCCTGGAAATTGCACAAATACGAAACCGAGGTGCACATAGACGAGAGTTGATACTGATTGTGGTGGTTTTACGATCGGCTTGACAATGGACGCTAATCGATACGAGTTGAGCTCTCAGCCCACGATGACGTACGTCGACGACGAGCCCACGATGACGTACGTCGACGACGAGCCGTCTTTCTTAGAATACGATGCTCTTTTGCACATCGTGCCACATACGAGTAGCCCCAGCAATTGCAATCCTCACCTTTCATAAGGCTGGCCATCGCCTCTGCCTTGTTCTTTCCGTGTTCTTGCTTGATCAGTTCCACGATTTCCTCTGCGTGCTCTTCCATCAGGTGCTTCAGCTTGAACAGCGCCTGCACGCGCGTTTTCACGGTCAACGCGCCCCATTTCACCTGTGCCTTTTTCGCATAAGAGATCGCCTCATCCACGTGCTTCTTCTCGGAGACGGGGAGGACGGCGATTACGTTCCCCGTAGCAGGATCCGTCACGTCGACGGTGGAAGCGGCATCACCAACAGTGACGTACTCGCCATTGATGAAATTCTCCACCTGACGGATCTGCATCTTGTCCTTGTTTTCGCGAGAGGAGGGGGAGAAAGTCATGAACCGAAGTGGGTGTCCTTTCCTTTTTCTTTTCCACCGATTAGCGTAAGCGTCGTAGAATGGCACGCAACATACCGTCCTGATCGATGGATTTTACTTTGAGTCGAGGCCTGAAAGACCATGGCGTGAGAATATGGACGTATCATGAAGAAACGGTAAGAACGAAGTACTAGCTTGTCACGATACGGTGCTAGACCAGAGAAAAAAATCGGAACAAACGCGCTGCGGACCAGGATCACTGCAAGAACTACAAGGATAAGTACCATACGATGGATACACGTTGATCAGAAGCAGATCCGGAAAGACGCGAGAGACACACATTATCTTCTGATGGCTGGGAGACAAGACAATGGCTATTACAGTTTGGTCTCGCAAGCCCAACACGCAGAGAACGGGCAGATGATCACTCTCATGGTCGTCGTTTGGCAAGTAATTTCCAAGTCTTTTCGTTCGACTACGACTTCGACTTTTCCCCGCCGGTTCTTTCCCTATCGCTTCACGCGATCCACCACAGGAATCTTCAGTCGTACAGCCGATAGAGAGATGACTCCCTCGGCCTCCTGATTTATCTTCATCTTCATGATCATTTTATCAAGCATTATAGGTACTTCACGTCATTCTCATTCATCTTTTCCCGATGGCTTTACCAGCACACAAGTGAACGCTTCCGATTCAAACGTTACTCACGTAGTACGGTTCAAAAAAAACTGCACTATAACTCGACCTACGCATCGGCATCTGTCCAGGTTAGACGGTCCTGCTGTTGCGCACGCATTCAATCGAAAGGCTCACGTGCACGTCGACGTCGATCACATCAAGCACAACCTTTGATAGTAGGAAGGTCGTGGTCGTCGCAGCTTCACAATTAGGAAGGTCAACAAAGTCGTCAACTACATTAGGACGAAAGTATGAACCTGAAGCTAGACAAGTCCCGATCCCGCCAAAAGCAAGACAACGTAGACCGAAGACGGACAAGCATACGTCCAAACCATCGTCGTCACCGTGCGGGAGTCGAAGAGAATGCTCGATGTTTCACTGGAACTGTCGGCTTGTCCTTGCCGTGCCTGCGTTCGCAGCGGCTGTTGTTCCAGTTTTTGCCTTCTTCGTATCTTCGACAGTTCCCATGTTCGAGCTTGCTTTCTCGGCTTGAATGGTCTCTGCGGCGGCTTTGCGTGTCGTCTGATAGCCCCACTGGTACGATGTTTCTTCTGTTTCCGCACCTGTTGATTTTTCAGGCAGATGATGATGATTTGCCCAGCCCCCCCACAGCAGCAGACGCCGTCCCACAAACACGTCGAAGCAGCACATGCATAATTCATTTGATGCCATTGGTTGCAGATTCCTACGGATAGAACTAGAAGTGATCATCCGCCGGGGCAAGGCTGGTTCTATTAAAAGTAAGTACAAACGACCACGACAAAATGAACCCAACAAAATCGAAATCCGAATGATGTCAATGGGTACGTTTTCGGTGCTCTTCCAGTCTTTTCTCGATCGTCCTGTAAATCCGCAACGCCATCTCTGCATCTTTCGCTGCGTACCGTACTTGCGCCGCCGACAGTTCTTCTTCCGCGCTCCAATTCGACGTCTGAATCCGCTTGTCTTTGTAGCCCTTGAGTACGTCCCGGCCGTAGTAGTACTCCGCCATTTGTTCCAGCGACCGTCCGCGCTTCCTCCCCGTCTCCTTCGTGAAATGCTCCCGCAGGTCCGGCATGTTCTCGACCTGCACCGCGAAGCTGCTCTCTAGTCGCGGCTTGTCGCAGTCCCCCACGACCGGAAGGCAGATTTCCGGATCTTGGAACAGCCTTGTCAGAAACTGTGGCAGCTTTCTCCGCGGACGGTCGCCGAGCTCGACGCCGCAGGCGGAGGTGTGAATCGTGCGGAGCAGAACCTGCTTTCCGTCGTCGGCGGCAAACTGCATCAGAGCGACGCCGTGGAGGTGCTTCATGGAATTCAGGTTCTGCTCCGGTTTCCACTCCATGTCGAAGCCAAACACCTTGTTCCCGCTTTTGGTGAACCACTCGTGGATGGTAGAGAGCAGCTTCAGGTGTTCCGCGTCGGAAAGCTGCTCGAGGCGCAGGTCGACCTCCTCGCCCCCCTGCTCCGCGCCCTCCTTGTCTAGTACTTCGTCGACGGCGGAAAGCTGGTGGTTGGTCATGGTTTCGCCCGCGGGGGAAGAAGTCTTGCTCCCGGAAGAAGCAGCAGCTGCGCCGTGAGTCGCCGAACCAGAGCCGGACGAAGAGGCTGAAGAGGTCGTAGCCTCGTTCGCACTGGTGCTTGTACTCGCGGCCGATTCCCCGTGAGCACCTGAAGCCGTGGAGCAGCTCGCCACCGACGCGGTTGAGGGAAGCGGGGGCTCGTTGACCTTTACTCCGTTGTGCTTGCTATCATGGTCGTGCTTCGATGTTGCCTTCCCTGTCTCGGACGCTGTTTTGCTCCCCGCTTTCCGAGCTGCTGCCTCTTTTTCGTTCGCGTTCTCGTTGTCATTCCCCGAAGAACCGATCCTGATATCAGCGGTTTGCAGGGGGCTGCTAGTCAGGTTTTTTGCTTTCTTCATCCCGACCTGTTTCCACTTGCGCACAACAGCCACTGCGGCTTCCGGAAGTTCGTCCTCGTCGAGATTGTCGAACTCGTCAAAGATGTAAAGGTGCTCAAGATTTACGGGCCCTAAGACATCCACCAAGCCAGACCCGTCTTCCTTTGACGAAGCTCTACCGGTACCGGGTATTGCGTTCGCGCCGAAAGGACTTTGCTCCTTCATCCGCAGATGGTGGCCCGGGGCCTGGGGCCCATGCTGGTTGGAGTACCACGACTTCATTGGTGGCATGCTGGTAGCAGCAACAGCCCCAAGCCCCGAGCCGCCAGCGCCGGGTACTACTGTCGTTGATGCTGCGACACTACTCGTCCCCGCCACGCCGTGCTGGCCGGCGCCGAGGTAGAATTGCCTCGCGGTCGCGCCCAGTTCCTGGCCCCCTCGAGACGTCGCAGCGCCGTGGGGATCCTCGATGATCTTTGTCGTCGACACAAACTGCGACTTCCGCGTCGCAGGATCTGGTCCCGGGCGTCGGATGTTCTTGCTTTCGTTCGTCGGCGACGGATGATCCGAATGAAGAGGACGTCCTTGAGGCCCGAATCCGTTTCCTTTCGGCTGGTGCGTTGCAACCAAAGGGTTTGGCATACCACTCTTCATCGCCAGCATTTCGTTGTAGCTGTTGCTTGCTTGCCCCGAGGAATCGGAAACCGAGCTGTCATGCGCGCTGTGTGAGCCTGGGTGCGCGTGCGGTGCACCGACAACCCCCGCACCGGCACCGCCGAAATGGGCCGCGACGGCCAGGCGTGCGCGATATTCCGCCTCGGCCCGCATCTGGTGCTCGATCGGACTGACCGCCGGAGGCGGGGGCTGCTGGTGATTTATTTGGGGTCCTCCTGACCGCTGTTGCTGCAGGAATTGCTGCTGGTGCGCGTGGGCTACGAAGGCTTGTTGCTGCGCGTGCGCCGCCTGTGCGCCCGCGGCTACTGCCAGATTCACGGCTGCCGCCTGCGCAGAGCTTTGCGCTGGTGGCATCATCATCGGGCGAAACTGTCCGTTCGCCGCTGCAAACACTGGCACCAGCTGCGGAGGACCCACGGCCCCGCCGCCCGACGCGGGAAAGGTTCGCAGGTGGGGCGGCGCCCCGCCTCCTCCGACCTCGGGCATGCCGGGATGCGGTCCTCCATGGTGCATGAGCTGCGGTTGAAAGCCGCCATGCATGAACTGCCACTGCGGCTGCGCCGCACCGGCCGCCGGCCAAGCTCCGCCCGCAGCAGCAGGAGCGAAACTCGCCGCCTGAGGATTGAACTGCGTCGGCTGTTGTCGCGCGGCAGCGGCCGGGGGCGGAGGCGCGTTGAACCCGGTGCTCCCCGTGCTTGATGCTCCCTTGGCGGGAGGATTGTCGGCGGCCGACGAGGAATCCCCGCTCATATTTGTGGGACCGGGACGGATGAATCTGGGCTCTGTTGTAGTCGACTACGCTTCTTGGCCGCCAGCAAACAACACGCGCTTCGCTCTTTTCATCGTTCTTCCCTAAGTCGATGTTCTGAAGTTCACCTTCACCGTCTCGACAGCGAGCTTGAATCCATGATTTTTTTTCATAGCCGCGAGAAGTGAAGATCATTTAAACCGAATTCTCGTGAGCCCATCAAGTTAGTATGCTGTGTGTAAAGCGTCTTCGGTTTTGCTGTCATCGAATTCTCTCGGGAAAATTCCCTTCACGTTTTCAACCGCTCCGAAGCTGGCAACTCGATGCGACTCGAAGCTATGGTATGCCGAAGAAAAGAGAACAAGCGTGAGTTGAATCATCTACGAAGTTGGGGCAGCAGCTACCAGATCCCAATGAATGAGGAAACGAAAAAACTGAATTCCACCAAGGCCAGGTGTACGCCTACGCGTCTGTACTAGGAGCATTTTGATATTGACGCCTTCTTCACGGTAGGGGCTGCCATCTGGAACTGGATCAACTAGAAAAATCAGCGCAAGTGAGTACACTTCTTCGTCGAATCTACTTCTACTCGCTTCATCTCAGTAAAGTTTGATTTCCACTTGAAACCGCCACAGCTTTTTTTCTGGCAGCACGTAGTCGGGGTCGAAGCCCCAGACGTTTCCTTTTCCGCCCACTCCGCCGATGCCCATGTGGGCTACGTCCAAGCACAGCCAGGTGCAGTCTTCCTCTTCCAACTCGTGCGCGTGTCGCACAGTCGCAAGCTGTTCTGTGCTGTAGCTCGACACGGACAGCAACCGTCTGGAGAGCCACAGCGGATCTTCGGAATTTTCATTTTCTTCGTCTTCCTCTTCCTCTGCCCTGCTAGTAGAGTGACTGGTTGTGATGTGGTTTCCTCCTTTGATGGAGACTGCCATGTCGTTTGCAAACTTCACCCAGCAGGCCTCCGCGCGGGCCCCAAACTCCTGCGGCTTGGCGTAGAGGCACTGCTTGCCGACATCGGCCTCACCCGCCGGGCACAATTTTTCCTCAAACACACCGAAGTGGCAGCAAGTTCTGCCGCGGTCTGCGTAGTTTTCGTACGGACCCATCGCGCAATACTGGTACGACGCGTACTTCTTCGGGAGCTTAAAGCGAAGACCGATACGCGGCAAGTGGTTCGTCACTGCATATCGACAATCGACTTCACAATCCAGCACGAGTCTTGAGTAGATACTGCTGGATGAAGGTGACGCGTTCGCGCTTGATGTCACCGCTAGGTCGTTATGGAGGGAGTTGGTTGGATCCAGCGTGGTTATCGTCGTTTTCGCAGAGATCTTGAGCGAGTCGCTTCTATGGGTGGTAGAGAAAGAAGATGAGCCAGAAGACTCGGCGCGGTTGCGCGAGGGCGAAACGGACCCGTCGGGTTGCCGATTGGCGAGGAGGTTCTGCCGGTCGGCTTTCTTGGTGGACGTCGGGGAGACCAACCCGCCACTTGCAGCTCCGGTCGCGGTCCCCCACCCACACGACACCAGCCGAAAGCCGCCGCTCCCTACACTGGTGGAATCCTGGGGCGTCACATTTGACGGGTCTCTGTTTGTCCTTTTCTCGGCCTCCAACCTGTTCTCGGCAGTGGAAGATGATGACCACGGACCCATCGAGAACAACCGGAAGACCCGCGCCCACAGCCATGCGTAGGACAACAGGTTGTGCGACACGGAGGCCGGGAGAAACCGGTTCACGAGGTTCTTTGCGAGCCACCTGCCGCCAACGGCTAGTTCGATGTCCATACCGCCACGATCGTTTTCCACGGGCGCACGCACGAAGTGCCACTCGATCCTCTCAATCAGCGGCGTTGTCTTGTTCGTGCTCCTGCCGGTCGTCGTGGTGCCAGCGGCCCCGTTGCCCTCTTCGTCCTCGTCACCAGGCTGTTCCTCTAGTCGGATGTTCTGAAGTATCGTCAAAGCATGAGGCGCAGCTGCTGCTCGGCGCGCTTCGGGTGTGGGTTCTGGTGGTATGTCGTACTTTACAGCGAACGCCTCCTCCCGGATGCTACCCAGAGGAGAGCCCCTGCCGGCGGTAGCCATTGTTTCCGCAACCGAAAGAAGCCGCTCGGCCTCCGCCGTTTTGTGCTCGCAGCTCGTGCCCCGCAAGTACCACTTCTCTCCCAGCAGGAAATCCGAGCGCGCCAAGCCGATGCTCGCTAGGCGGCGCAGACCCACTAGCCGGTCCGCAGCTCCGTTGTACATCGCGAAGACCCGTTGCAAGCGCACGCACCCCTTGTTTTCATCGACGGCTCGTCCACCTGCTTCCGGCTGCGCCACCGCTATTCCCGCGCTCTGATATTGCGCAACCACCTCGGCCAGCGCGCGCCGTTCGATCGCGCGCACGGGTACCTGCGCTCGCGTCCACCCCTTGGGCGCAACGGACGGGTTTTCGAGCTCGATCGCGACCTGCAGGCACTGCGACGTTGCTGAACCGCCTGCGCTCGTTTTCACGCTCACTTCGACTTCAGCCAGCACGTCGACGCACATGCCTGCGAGAGAGTTGAAGTCAAAACGGTTCTGCACATGGATGTAGGTCTCGTCTTCTCCTGCGACGTCGGCTGGACGAGCTCCTCTTGCTGTTTTGAACTCGAAAAACACCGGTCGCTGGAGCGCCTGTACCTCGTAGAAGGCGGGGTGTACGTTGATGCGGTTTGCGTTCAAGAGCCCATCCGCCACAAAGCTATTGTCCTCGTAACCGGAAGTGGGACCGAAGTCGCCGCCGTAGTAGCTCGCAGGCACTTTACTCGATGAGGTTGAGGATGCTGCGCCAATATTTCCTTCTGCTCCCGCAGCTGGCTGCCGCTTGTTGTACTTTTCCCACAGCGACCGCGCCCCTCCTGTCACAGACCCGTCTGCCACAACTGCATCCGCCAAGCACGCATCGGCCCACTCCCAGATGAAGCCGCCTTGTATCTGCGGATACCGTTTGTCGTAATACAGTTGCCAGAATTTCTCGATGGACGCGCAGGAGTTCCCCCAGGCGTGTGCGAATTCGCACTGTATGATCGGCTTAATCAACGCTGCGTCTGCTTTCATCACCAGCGTCCCCATCTTCGCCTCCTCGTCCCCGCCCCCCCGACGACCATCAGAACCGTCTTCAAGAAGTGTCCGGCTTTTCTCAGCGAGCGACGCGTTTTGCCTTTGCGCGATCTTCTCAATGTCCCACGGGGCCCAGTACATCGGGCAGATCAGATCGCTGCACAACGTGGACCCGTCGCCGCACGAAAACACAGGCTCGTTCGAGTAGTTTTTGCCGCCCTCGTACTGAATGAAGTGGGTACGAAACAAATGCGAGAAGTGCTGCGTACTCCCCTCCAAGTCGTCCGTTTTCGAGCTAGAATACGAAGTCTTCAGCTGCAACTCGAGGGGGTCCTGCTGGTTCGGCGACGAAGCTTTCGTCCAGGGACTGCGGCGGACCTGGAGCGCTGAGGAGGTGTTCCGCTTTTTAGTAGCTGGTGGGTTCATCTTCATCCCGCTCTTCTCGCGCTTCTGTGCTGCTCCACCTCCAGGTGAGTCATCGTCGAGTAAGTTTTCACCCGCGCCCTCTTCTTGAGCACTGGACTTCGACGTTGGTGCGTCGGTGGACTCGAATTTCGTGCTCGCCGAACTGCTCGACCGGCTTGCCGAGGCTGCAACGGAGGTCTCCACACCACCAGCTCCTCCTGCGCAACCTTTAGCGACCACTGCCCCTCCAGAAACCTCCACCTCCTGGTACCAGGTGGTTTGTTCCAGAAAATACAGGTAGTTCGCGTACAAATTGGGGCCAAACCCGGCTTCGTTCCCCAACGAGTACCCGATCACGCAAGCGTGGTTCTTGGTCCGCCCGTAGCACGCCCGTGCCCTTTGCAAAAGCGCGTTCCGCCAGCGCGGGTCGCAGTGGACCACGTCCAGCACGCCGTTCAACGAGAATCCGTGCGTCTCGACGTTGCACTCGTCCACGACAAAGAGGCCGTACTCGTCGCACAACTCGTACCAGCGACGGGTGTTGGGGTAGTGCGCGCACCGGACCGCGTTGAAGTTGCCGGCCTTAAGCAGCGCGATGTCCTGGAGAAGGTCTTTTTCGGACAGCACCCGCCCGCGGTTGTGGTTGAACTCGTGCCGGTTCACACCCTTGATCACAATCGGCTGTCCGTTCACGGTGAGCACGTTGGGCGGGTGGTTTCTGTTCACGCCGACCTCGACGGTGCGAAAACCTACCTTGCAGGACTCGGAGCGATTGCGATTCGTATGGGTACTGTGCGTGTGCGAGGAGAGAGTATTAAGTGAGAAATCGCCGCCGAACGAGCCGACTGCTGCAGAAGTGCTGGCACTGCCCTCGTCAAACCCGAGCTCCTCGAGTATGTCGACGGTCGTGGCGTCATCTGCGAGCGACTGTTCCGTGACAGCCAAGCGCTTAACGATGATGTCGAGCTTGTAGAGATTCGGAGTTTCCGGCGACCATGGCAGCAGATCCCTGTCGCCTACTGTCGACACCTCACGAGGAGGAAAATACAGGCGCTTTTTCGCTGCCACAACTTTCGCATGCGCACTGGTGTCCTCATGCGTCACCTCGTCTGGACTGCTCGATGTAGATGTGTATTCAACGCGCTCCACGCTCCCACAGTGATGCTGCTGCTGCATCGCCGCCACTTTCGGTAACCTTTCTACGGAAGCCCCGATCGGGGAACTGTCCACAGCAAAGACTTGGTGAAAGACCGTGTCCGGGCGCTTCCTGCGCCGCGTCGGGGAGGCCGGTTCGTCGCGCTGCAGCTCCAACGACGCGGTGACGTCGAAAACGCCCACTGTTGTTGGAAAAGTCGTCACTTCCGACTCCAACTCGACCTCGACGTCGAGTGCCAGCGTCTTCGTTTCCCAGTCCGCAATGACTCGATAATCCAGAATCGTCACGTTGAAGGGCGGCGACGCAGGTGGAATACGAATATCCGCTTCGTCATCTCCCAGGCCGATTATATCCGCGCGGCCAGCTGCAGCACCCTCCTTGTTCAAGGCCGTCGGCAGAAACTCCAAAAACACCGGTCGGAAGATCCCGCTCAGGGTCCACATATCTTGGCATTCCAGGTAGCTACCGGAACAGAATTTCGGCACCACTGCGACGATTGTATTTTTTTGTTGATGTTGGTGTTGATCTCGGAGAAGTGCCCCAATGTCAAATGCCGTCTCAGTCATGGAATCCTCGCCATAACCGACGAAACGCCCGTTCACGTAGAGGTAGATGCAGCTGCAGACCCCCTCGAAAACCAACTGAACCTTGCTGTTGGTCTTCCTCCTCGCTAATGCTCCTTCGGCTGTCGAAAAGTGGCCCAAATCTTCCAGATCAAGCACGTACACTCCGCAGGGGTTCACGGCGCCGTCGGGGACGGATTGCGCGACAGGGAAGCGCGTGAAGGGGTAGATCACGTTCGTGTAGATCGGAGGATCGTAGCCAAGAAGCTCCCAATGCGCTGGGAGGTCGACGGCCGCGAACGTCGGGGCGCTCCCTCCGGCTCGTCCTTCCCCGGAACCGCACAGCGAGGCCGTCGCTTCGTCGTAGGTCGGGAAGAGCGCGAATCTCCACGGCGTTTTGCTGAGGCCGCCGTCAGCACCCACCATCGGAGGTGGACACCGTGTAAGGTAAACGCGCTCTGTTCCTGTGCGACGAGCGTGCCAAGCTGGCACACATTTGCCAGCATAGGGAACACAGGCGTCTTTGTGGTATTTCGGCACAGCCGGATCGAGCAGCAGAGCAGGAAGGCGGGGATCTTCTGCTTGTTCCCGTCCAACTGTAGTACCTGGTCTCCGCGGGCTGTCGCTCGTAACGGCATTGTACTCGGCGGCTCTCCCCCTCCGTTTT
This sequence comes from Amoebophrya sp. AT5.2, assembly GCA_005223375.1. Classification (NCBI taxonomy): domain Eukaryota; class Dinophyceae; order Syndiniales; family Amoebophryaceae; genus Amoebophrya; species Amoebophrya sp. AT5.2. Next base: position 3,898 of record RXOD01003832.1, on the reverse strand, counting down.
CCTCTTCCTCGACCGCATAACTTCCGGTACGGCCATTGGAACAGAAGGTACACGGGCAGCTGCCAAACCGGGTTGCGCCGGACGCTAAACAAATGGTGCTCCGGCGAAAACAAGTAGCGGCAGACAACCGAAACAAATCGAACCACATTCACGCGGGCCGACGACGACCCCGCGCACCAGCCACCAAACACCATGGCGCAAATCAGCGTCTCGGCCACCACAGGTAATGAGGAGGCTTGTTGCTGGTGCCGATCGTCAACTGATGATGCTGATCGTTCAACTGCAGGAGCCCACGGCGAGCGAAAACTTTTCCAAACCGCAGCGAACTGCTCCAACACAGACGTCGACGTCCCAACTGTCGGCGGGGGCGGCGGCAGTGCTATTCCCAGCGTCTCCTCGAAAATCAAATGCGTGACCGGCGAAGACTGAAACGCTTCGTACGCAGCGAGCACTGCCGCAATCAGACGCTCACGCAAATCCGAAGGCGAAGTGCAGAGCCCCACCGGTAGTTGCGTCCCGACGACCACGTGTAGCACAGCGGCGGCAACCACGGCAAGTGGGTTGAACCAGAAAAACACGTCGGGTTTTTGCACGCTCAACGCCACCAAAAGCGCAAAAAGCGCGATGCGGAAGCACGGAAAGAGAATAGCCGAGTAGTGGTAGCCGGCGCCCAGTGCGAGCATGATCGTAGGTGTTGGCGCTGTCTGCCAGAAATCGAAAAACAAGAACTAGCGGTCAAACTATGTCCACTTCGTTTTCCTCCTCGGTGGTCAACGTGCCGACTCGTGCTCGTGGTATTCATTCTATGATCACGTAGAAGAACAACAACGGGCAAGCCCGGCATTCCTGATCCTGATCGTCAGTCACAGTCTTCAAGCGACGATAGATACAGAACACGCCCGTTACCAGCGTCGATTGAAGATTGATAGAGAGGCAGAGCCTACCAAAGACAAAGAAACAAGAGCTGCTCTATCTCCTTTTGATGTCGCGCCACTACTACTTCTGCTGGAGCTGAGCTGGTCCGATACTTCTCCAACGGCGGCGCCCAGCAAAGCACGGAAAAATGGTCGCGTCTGTTCATTCGGTCAAGTTCAGGGTCTGGGTCGGAAAGGAAGCTACTCGCCATATGAATGCTCCGCCGCGAAGTAGATGAATGGGGGTCCATTCATTTGGAATCGCACGAATCCAAACGCGCCAGAGCTGCGTAAGTACGTATCGTCAACGAGGTGCTTTTCCCACTATAAAGACACTTCCTCCGTACGGCTGTCTCTTTGTGTCGAAGCCGGAAAACTTCACTTCCATCGAGCCTTCTCCGCCAAACTTCCGCTCGTAGTCGATGAATGATTTTCGCATCTGGCTCACCGTGCTGCCAAAATGAGAGTTAAAATCAGGGGAGGCATCTGGAAAGCTGTTCGGACCGCACAATGCGCCAGTTTGTGCCTGTTTGCGAAACAGATTGATTATCTTTTGGCGGCCGCCCGGGTGCGCGTCGGCGAAGATTGTGACGTCGACAAGGTAGCCGTTCAGCCGAACAATGAGGGAATTGTTCTTGGAGGCCATTGTTCTGAATAAAGTGCTACCGTTCCTGTCTCATCCGCGTTGATGAAACGAAACCTCTTCTAACAACCACTCCCTCACCTGCTGTGCAAAAAATTACTTTGACGTGTCGGCCAGAATTTTCATTTTGACCCGAATACAACACGCTGATAATCAGAAAAGATTGTTCTTGAGCGCATGCGACCATTCTTGATCTTGCTAGCACGATCGTACCTTTGATGTCGGCTTTCTTTGTTTTACTTCTTTTGCGATTGTGAACCACGACAGAGACTCGCTGCTTGGACTCGGTGCTCGTTCGAGACACGACTTTGTTTTTTAAAAGTTACTTCTTCCCCGATCGTGGCGATTCTCCACCATGGGGTGGGAGTGTCCGGCTGTCTCAATCTTCGCTCAAGCCCTCCAGTCGGTTAACGTTGCCGAACATGCGAAAGAAAACCATGAGGAAGCCAGGACGATTGATGGTGGACGTTGGTTCATTCGAAGGAAGATGTTCCGGGTCTCAGCGCGCGGTGCTGTGGAAGCTTCTTCATCGAGGGTAGAAGTAGTTGTCTGCGCCGGCAAACCAAAAATCGAAACAAACGGCCACTAGCAACGAAAGTGATTGCTACCGGAAAGAGAAGAACGAGTGAAAACATGCAGGAGCAACTTTGAGTAACACCAGTCTGCTGTAATGTCTCGCAATTTGAAGCAGCCATATCTGGGACCTTCTCCTGCGAACCAGATCTCGCGCTTTTTGGTTTTAATGTTTTATCCAAAACTAGAGCCAGAGATGACGATTTTATCATCTCACCCGTCGAAGCTTCATCGTCTTTTTTTTCTCGAGCATAAATGTCTCCGCATCATGCCTCATCTACCTTACGAAATCAACTGCTCTGCAATCGATGCAACGAACTGCGTCAAGTAAAGCCCTAGAGCTCAATCGAAGATGCCGTATGCACTAAGCCCGGTTGTTGTCGCAAAAACACTAACTCAGACTCAGTTCTACATACCCGCGTCCTCTACCATAGTCAATCGCCTCCAAAACGATCCTGCTGCACCGCATTAAAGGATTCCGCAGGTACAACAAGTTTTACTGCCGTATCTTCCCCACTCCCTGGAGTACAGGCAGAGAAGACGCCCTTGTGTACGAGGGAACCTATCAATGCGACCACAGATGACAGATCTTCCTTCAATTTGGGATTATTGCTCGTGCGATGGCGATCATCTTGATCTTCTTCTAGAATGTAGCCGGCTCTGTTTTGCTTTTGCTATTTTCTTAAAACCGTTATTAATAAACGCGATATGTCGATTAGTACTGCATCTATGTTTTATTTCCTTTTTTGTGTTAGCGGTACTACTCACAACCATGCAGCTCAACTCAACAAATTGATTGATTCCAGTGTCCATTCGATTTCTGTTGTAGGCGATCTACGCACCGGTGTGTAAGCGCAATCGAACTCGTGTAGTACCGTCTGACAGTCTGTAGTTCGTTCTTGTGGTTCCAATTTCATTATCTCCGTGTAAGAGGAAAACTGCGACCGACGATGAAGATGAAAAACAACACGATGGATATTACTCCGACTGGTCTTCGCATTCCACCGTCAGAGCCCAGAAAAGGCGGCCACCTCGAACAGCTCGAGTACGAGTTTCTTCGAGATGAGCTAGCATTCCTGGTGCTGCACTCGTCGCCTTATCCCGATCGCAGCCCGCTTACCAGGCTGTCGTGTTTTTCAAATTCAGTAAAATGCCAGAATCTTGAGCGAGGGACAGATGCAACAAGCGGACTAAATAATTGAACTACTGTCACACTCGCTCGGTTCCTCTGTCTAGGGCTAGGCGTACTTTAGACCTAGAAGAACATAAGACACCATCAACACCAACTGCAATTTTATTGCTTACCACCGAATATGATGCCCGATGCAGATCGTTTGAAAAGATTTGAAAATGAATTTGCGATCCATCGATCCTAGCCAATCGCTAGCGAAAAAGTATATGCAAAAGGACATTAGCAGCAACATTTTGCTGGCGCGCCCCAGCGCGCCTCCACGGTCCACAGGAAGCGGTTCGGCGGCCCGATCTGTTTTTCCGAGACCTCGTAGCCCGCGCGGAGGAAGTGCGAGACCAGGTCCCGCTTGCACTTCTCGCGGTTCTGCACGAAGGTGTGGATATCATTGGGGTGCAGCTCCAGCTCGCCGCACATGTCCGTGTAGCTCTTCAACTCTGCCTCCGGCTGGATCCGCGCCATTGCCTGGCCCGTCGCCTGAGCATGTTGGATCCGCTGGTTCAAAAGGTCCACCATATCCTTGAAGCAGCGGTCGCGGGACCGCTTCAGCATCACCGGGTCGGTCTTGGGGAGGGGCGG